>JAMKCH010011812.1:0-210813 GCA_023653785.1 Ophioderma brevispina | reverse complement strand
TGGGTTGTTGGTTGTTGGTTTCGCGGCAAAAGTTTAGAATTTTTTAGTTTATGTATAATGGTTATATTTTGGAGGTCCTTTGAGAAACAAATTTTTGGTGTAACGCTGAGAAACCTTATCTGGTTGTGTCCTTACGTTCTGTTTGGCTGTTTTCGATATAATGGACATTGCTGCGACGTTGTATACCATGCCCACGTGGCTGTTCCTCTAAACGATGCCGCCACTACGTTGACCTTTTTAACGCACCTTGAATCTGTTGAAAACCAGTTCTGGTATTCATAAGTGGGTGGTCCCTTGAAATTGAGCAAACGTTAATATATTTAGTTTCCTAGATATAAATAATCGATTATAAATATGATAACCAAAAGAGGTATTCACCTTGCGCAGCGGTGGCATACTTCGGAATATTTTTAATAGCCCTTACACTGGGATAACTAATTCTATTGCGATTTGAGACGACAAAAACGCTTGCCTTACTTTTGACGGGTTTTAGATATTTTGTTTCGACGCTGCTCCACTACATGAGTGGCCTACATTCGCCTTTTACCTTTTAAGATCCGCTCGTTGCAAAGCCAAAGCGGAAAATTTTGAATAAGTTGCGTACATATCTATACTAAGTGGAAATCTTTTTGGAACACATCTGCCAGAATTTCATTACATTTTGACTAGGAATATCCTAAAAATTGTTCACAAGAAGTCAGCGAATTTGGTCAATAATAATCCTCTATTTTTGATCGTGGATATGCCCTCAAGTGGCCTTAAACATACGAAAATTAATAGAGATTTTTTTTTTTAAAAACCTGAAGACCCGACAGTTTTTGCTCTGCTACCAGTATGTCATGACCCCCTCTGATATCCTTATTAACGTGTGAGCCAATCGTCAATGTATTGCTGTAAAAGAGATGCATATAACGATTGTTATCAAGCTGCTGGCATTCAGATCATTTGGAAGGATTGTCCGTGGTAACCTGGAGTGTGAATGTAACTGTTTAGTTACATTTGCCGAGTAACCTTCACACGTAGTTCAAAAGAACACTGACCCAGTCTCATATTGATATCATAGAGTGGCTCTAATGACCCTATATGGCCTTTGACCCCATTTTGGTCAATCTACTATTAAACACTTCTGAACTAAAATGCTATGACAACTAAAGGAATCACTGGTCCAGGACTCTTACTGGTATGTGCAGAAGGACCTATGATGACCCATGTGACCTTTTTACCTCTAATGCCCCTATATGACCTTGACCCATTGGTCAAATCTATTTACTAAAAATCAACTTGTGAGCTTTTGTGGTCCTGTCCGGCTTATTGTTTCAACCGTCCTTTTACATAAGCGTGATAAGAATTTTGGTGTGGTGGTATAAGCTTCGACGTACTGGGTTTTTGTGGTCACGATTGGAGGGGTCATTTTGGGGTCAAAGGGTCATTCAGGGGGCATGGAAAATGAATGGTGTTGTTGATATAAAATAAAACGTATACAAGTACGAAACTAAAGTAATACATTCTTAGGCAAAAGATATAGTCTTTGGTTTCTGACCTAGTGTTTTCTCCCGACTTTCGGATGGACCACACAGGCAATATTTTTAATAACCATTTAAACTGCTATCATGTAAGGCCTATGCTGTGTCTTAAAGTGTTCCCAAATTACTCCAGTGGTGCACATGGGAAGGCACTACAAGATAATGCACCTGTTTGATTTGCTGTTTGCCTTCTGAGATTGCTCCATCATTGCTATTAGTGCCAAGTGTTAGTTATAATTATTTTAGTGCCTGGTTGTGGACTTTGTTCCCACTGACAGTCCCTCAAACAGTGTCCCTGTCAGAAGGCGGAGCCCTGTCACTTTTTTTCGGGAAAGCTTTATTTTTTAAGAGCTCTATCTCATGGTGCATTCCATATGGTTGGTAGATGGCCCGTTTTCAATTAGTATGCCTTTAAAGTTGACTTTTACTTCGACTTTCATTTCAATAAATTTTTTTTTTGAAATCTCCATATTTACTTAGTTCCTCTGACCTTTCCTGAAATGGGGCTGTCCATAACTCGGAGCCCTGTCATTTTTTTTCGTGACAGCTTTTAATTTGAAAGAGCTCTATCTCATGATGCAGTTCATACTATGTCGGAGGGTGGCTCGTTTTTCAAGTTACGTAACCTTTAAAGTGACTTTTCAACCTGTTTCATGATTCTTTTAAAAAAAATCCAATGCCTAGTTTCCTACTGACCGTTTCCTAAATGTGGAGCGTTCATTGATCTTTAGGACAATATCCATTGGCTGTATCCCCCTTGAGGTCTACAACTGAAATGCTCGCTATTTTTTTAAATCTCCTTGATTCTATGCAAAATCTCCCTGATTCCAAATCAAATCTCCCTGATTCCAAGATCAAATCTCCCTGCTTCCCAAAGATCAAATCTCCCGATCAAGATCAAATCTCCCTGATTTCCAAGATCAATCTCCCTGATTTCGATCTCAATGTTGGTTGGCAGCTCTTCAAAGGTCATCCAGGGTTTGTTATCGGGTAACTGAACCGGGCTTTGATTATGGATATGAATTTTGGTATGGTGTAGAGTTTCGCGTCGAGTTGTTGTGGTCTGTTCCGAGGGGTCCTTTTTGTTTGGGGGGTGCAAAGGTCATCCAGGGGGTTGTTATCGGGTAATGTGGCTGTGCTTGACGTATTGATATGAGTTTTGGTATGGTGGTTGAGTTTCGCCGTACGAGTTTTGTGGTCATGTTTTCGGTGGGTCATTTTGGGGTCAAAGGTCTCCTGGGCCGATTATCCGAGTAACGTCTGTGCTTTGCCGTATGGATTGAGTTTTTTGGTATGGTGGTAGAGTTTTCGTCGTACGAGTCTAGTGGTCACTTTTCAAGGGGTCATTTTGGGGTCAAAGGTCATTCCGGGGTATTTTTAAGTAGCTTGGCCGTGCCTTTACGTATGGATATGAGTTTGGGTATGGTGGTAGAGTTTTCGTCTGTACGAGTTTTGTGGTCACGGTTCAAGGGGTCTTTGGGTCAACGTTCATCCAGGGGGTTGTTTTGGGGTTACACTTGGACCATGCCTTGACGTATGGATATGAGTTTTGGTATGGTGGTAGAGTTAGTCACAACAAGGCATCAGGGGTCATGCAAGGTCCAATGGGGTAACTTTGGTGTATCCTGGCGAAACTTGGTGGTGGGTGGGGTCCGATTGTTGATGACGAAAATGGGTCATTGCAAGTCAAATAGCAGGGGCCATTTAAAAGGTCAAGGACCGCAACCCGAGGGTCATTCATACAGTATCCAAAAACCAGGTGATAGCCAAATCCAGGACTGCCTGTAAAATACTATTAAAGAGAAACACCGCCGTCCAGACTCTTATGGTCAGACAAAATGCCCTCTTATGGCCCATATGCCCTTTGGACCCTCCATGACCCTACTGACCTCTTTACCATTAACCCGCAAAATATCAAAACGTTCTTCCAAGTTAAGTTGTTTTGCCACCAAACTTGCTCAAGATAAGCCACTGGCCATGACCCTTGGGCTATAAGTCAATTGACCTGTGATGGCCCTACATGACCTATGACCCCCACAACTATGCTTCCCTACATCCCAATTATGGGTTAACTGCATCATTGATGCACTCATTTTATACTGTTTTTAACATTCCAAAGGGATGACATGCTAACATCTGATTGAAATCCTCATGATAATGTTGGCAATCAATACGCATGAATTGAAGATGTAACTCACATATTACCGTTTCAGTTACCGTCAGAAAGGCGTACTCAGCACGTAAAGAATATAAAGAATTTCTTTAATTCTGCTGTTCCTAATTAAAAATTGTTCTTTGTTTACTAAAGTTTCTATAATGTTTGCTTACAGTACCAGTATTATGAGCTTTATGGATGTTTACATTTTGAGTAATGAATTGATTGCCTAGTAAGAAAAATATTAACTCACATGTCTCCAAAGCAGTATTTTTGAAGTTAAGGCTTTCTGATTGTCACCCCTCAATATAAAACATCAAGTCCGGGAACAAGGCTATGGATCACAACACAAAATATTTTCCTTTACAAAAACCTTGGTTTTTTGCTCGCTATTAAAAAATTATTTTTTTTTTATCACTGCAGTTTGGAATTTGCATGGAGCATATGCTGACGTATGTATTGAAAGAAATCCACCTGAATATAGGAGTATTTGTAATCCTGAACCCATTCTTTTATCGATCTTCCCCTTCTCCACTTACCCCCAAAAAGATATTTTTTTTACCATCTGAACTTTGTTTAAAGACCCTAAAAGCATAGATTTTATTTACACCCGAAAAAGGTCAAAATATTTGAAATATGAGGACGGCTTTAAATGTGAGAATACGTCTATAGAACTTTAATTATTTTTTTTTTGTTCTCTAAATTGTTAGAAATGAAGGAAATTTCAAGTAGACAAAGTATTATAATTCCCCATTCATTACTTGTTGTAGTAGTGTTCGTACCAACAGTAATGACTAAAAGAACCGACTTGTCCTTATTAGGCTCTTTTGGTTCCCTTATACTTGCAGGGTATGTTGATACCTATCCTTGTTTATAAACAATGCAAAAACTGATTTTAATGTTTTTTTATTTCTTGCTGATTACGCAAATCACTGATGTGCCTTTAAGTATTGTATGCATGCTTTATCTCATCTATGCATTCAACCTCTCTTCAGGAATCAATTTTTGTGTCTTTCAAGGTATCCACGTACAAGGGGGTGAAACCCATTCAAAACCAGTCGTCCTGCTGGGCGCTGACATTTTGAATATTCAACATAATAGATATTAGTTGGGTGCTTGTTACACACATAATGTCATTCGATACAAAACATCCGCCAAAAACAGTTGTTGGATGTTTGGGTGTTGCTATTGGTTGTTGTTAAATTTTGTCCTTCCCATGGCCACCCAACACATGAAATGACACATCAGTCGTCTTGATTTAAAATAAAACAATAAAACCCCCGCCTCAATGAATACATCTTTCACCTAAACTCGCATTGCAATATGATAAAAAGAGTATCTGAAGCACAATGATCCAGTACACTATTATACGACACACCAATACACCTGGCACCTCTAACCCACTTAATTTGTATCACTACCGATTAGTGTAAGCAAAGCGGCACCCACATATGTGGAAGAGCGGGGCCACCATTGCTTTCTATTGTTGGCACTCTATGTTTTCTTTTGTGGTCGGCAAACATGCGAGACGTTGTATTTTCTACTTAAAGATTCAACTCACCGTTTTTTGCCTCTTCTATCTATATAGAACCTCTTTGTAACGGACCAAAAGGAAAGGTTGCTTAGCTAAACACAGAAGTGCACCTTTTAAGTGAATCTTTCAAGCCCTTATTTGGCGATAGGTTACAATTTGCATGTTTTAAGGAACATAAACTTTTAAGCGACAAACAAGTTTGACATACTCAAGGAAATGCTGTTTAGTCTTGTTAAGGCCGGCGCTCACTGTTTAGAGGTCTTTGTAAGAGCATAGATTCAACTGGTGGAAACTGAATTATGTTTAGTGCACTTTTTGATATGCCTTTCAAGATGTTGTGCGAGGATGTCACAAATCTTTATTTGTGCATTGTAAAGGTGGGATGTCCACAAAAATTTTCCCTTTGATAGTGAAATTTGAATTCTATAAATCAGAAAGCGCATGTACAAATCAGCGTGCTTAGATCAAAGTTGTGAACTGTTTGAATAATTCTGTTTTGTGCATGCCTCTATCGATGGTGTTGGTGAACGTGGGGTAGTTCCTGACCCAGTAGTCCATCTGAAGATGCGACCGAAAGGCGTGTGAGAAACAATGGAAAAGCATTTTCTATCTTCTTTGATGTGCAGGTAAACCAATGTACTATCAGTACTACTGACTTCACAATTTTTGTAGAGCTATGATGCACGTTTCACAGTAAAGATACCATGAGTTCCCTTTGCATAATATGTTTGTATTAGAATCAAAGTATAATTTTGAGTTAGTTGATTTTATAAGGACATGTTATAAAGAGATAATAAATAGTGTTTTTAATTTTTTTGAAAAGCCGTTGAATAAATTAGCGTTTTAGCAAAAAAAATTGTTGTTTAATGTTATTATTTTTTGGATGGTAGTGTTATTCCTACTGAGAGGTTCCAAAAAAAGTAACATTAGCAGTAAACTTCAGACAGGGATTCCTTTTCAAAAGAGAAAAATAGTATGGAAAAACATTATGTATGTAATTACTTTAGCCTGTAGTTTGGTACCAATACTCAATCTGCCATTTTCTAATTCAATCGGTAAAGACAATATCCATGATTTAATATTGCTAATGTGGACGGCATTTTGAAGACGGACACAGGCACTTTCCCCCCAAACTTTCTCGTCGATACGCAAATTCAGATGCCTATGGGACCTCACCAGGCTGTACCATGGTAATGAATAAAGGAAAGACAACATTTGGGTGTATGTTTTAATGTGAAAAGTTCCTGGGGGTTGTTGCTAGTCCACCCCTCGTTCCTAGTACTTGGTGGGTGTCCTGCGGAACTTAAACTGCGAATACTCACCACAAGTCTGAATTTCCATTTTGGGTTGGCATTGTGGATTATTAAGCTTTTTTTAGTACGCCCTGAGCCATGATCTTTGATAGGAATTAACTCCATTGTCTGATCATTAACAATGTGCAATTCATTCATCAAGGTTCAAGGCAGGGCCTAAATTAAACTTATAAAATAATGCAATACTACAGTGGTAAACACCTTGGAAGAAGTCTTGCAATGTGTTTCAGTAGACAATCTCATCAGGACATCTAGGATTTTAAAATATGTTCCCCGTCGGTCATGGGTTTTTTTTTACTCAAGATCTTGAGAAAATTTCAACCAATCAGCGATGAGCTTGTATCATACTCCACCATACTAGTGGAGTATTTTCAGTATATGTGCCCATTGGCACACCCAGCAGTACTGGGAAGGAGACTATGGATTGGGTACACAACTATAATCCAATTATTGCTAGGGAAACCCTTACAATTATCAACCTTCCAGTTATCGGTGGTGTGTGTGTATTGTGACGTGTATGTTTGTGGGTAACGAGTGGTTGACCAATAATTTACTTACTCTGTTGCCAGGTAGCACCTGTTGAAGGAAATACAAGAATGCATGAATGGTAGGCTGGTACGAAATAGTCCTAAGGATTTTGAACACAACTGTAAGCCAACCACTGCTAAGAAGATCCAGTGCAAATTATGATGGTTATCAACTCTCCTATAATAGTATTTGTGGTGGTGGTGCTTTTCTCGTGGGGCTCACTTGGCGGTCATTACAGTAGCAAGGGTCAAGGTGGAAGACCTCAATAGACCCATATACCATTTCCATTGTTTAGACACATTACAACATTCAGGGGTTCCTGACAGTTCTCCTTTGGCAATTTTTCACACACACTTAAACTAAACTTAGGTAGGCAGCTCTTCCGATTGATTTTGAAGATCTTTATGCAAGAATTGAAAAAAAGGTAACCATTTGATTTTTGGTATTCCTCATGTTATATATTCTTATTTTGTAAAGTGATTAAAATTGAGTCCCATGATGTGAAACTGTTTATCATTCTTTGGTCTAGACTCTAGAACCCTCCCAGGTGCTAATCCTAAGACAATAGAAGTGCGATTGCCCTGTGTTACTGTTTTGAATTTGATACAGGCCAGCATCGTCATTATGTAGACGCATGGAGTGTTCACTTGAACTTAATGAAGAGGCCAGTCATTTTGTGAAAACAATGGTTTAGCAATGCTACCAGAATACACTGCAATGTGAGCAAACTTGGACAATAATTGGGCATTATTTTTGATGGCCGATTTACACTCATAACCAAGTTACAGATATGTGCTGAATTATTGAGCACACTCTGCAGAAATTTCACACTTCAAATTTGGGCTTGAGTCTCAAAGCCTACTGTCAGTGAGCATAATCTAGGCAGGCATACGGCTTTCATCAAAGTCTACAGTGTCCCACTGTATGGTGTATGATGAGTTTCCGTAGACATGGAGTAAGCTTAAAGCTTAATAATGGAAAAAGAGTTTGTACGAGTTAAATAAATATTGACTGCTCTAGAATACACGAATGATGAAATCTAATACTTCTGATTGATGCTTAACCAGTCATAGCCTAACGGCCCGCAGTAAAGTATTAGGCTATGGTCTCCTCTCACCTAGGGGCAAATAGGTTTTCACCAATTCCTCTCACAAGCAGACCATATTTGTATGCTATTTCCGTTTCCAAGGTCAAATAGGATGCTAGTGTACATTAGGACACAAATTGTTTCTGTGTGTAACCTTCTGAAACCATTCCTTCCTTGTCCATACCTTCCTCATATATGAATATCTATAAGGGTGTCTACATTGCCTTGAAAGCAATTAATTTTGAGGTTCATATCTTTCCTGTTTAGGCGCTATGAGAACATAGTTTTAAAAATAATTACTGAAAATAATCTACTTTAAGTTTCAAATTGCATGATTTCAACCTGTCTTTTTGCATTCATCATTTTGCCTTGGTATGAACAATTTTTTATAGATAGCCACATTACCCAACTTGCCTGACTGTGCTCACATTACATCTGAAACAAATAGTTGGCTATGGTACATAACCGGTTTGTTGGCTTTTTGGAAATGTAACGCAGTCATATGCCATATTGTGATTGTTTGTAATCAGGATGAGAGAAATGTCATCAAGACGCCAACTGCTTGCCGAGTCTTTTGAAAAATTTTACCATGCACATTATTTGTTTCTTTGATTGACAACATAACAGTAAGTGGTTCTGATTGGAACATACAGTTGCTGTCAGAATCCTTCAGAGGTTGGCCAACGCGCGCGCCGCAATTTTTGCATAAAAGAGGCGGAACTATGGGTCGCCTCATGCGCGATAACCAATGGGAGCCAACCTACTCAAACAACCAATCGGGATTCACTTACGTGTTTGACGGCACGTCCCGCTCGCCGCACGGTAATTACTCTGAACATTCCTGGCAGAGAGTATAGATGCATATGGTGCCCATCAGGCACAGCTCTGTAAAGGGCAAAATAACTAGAAGAACAGATGTAGGCTCCCTTGCCTACTGATGGCTCTGCAAAGAGCCATGCTGTACCAATCTTTGGTCAGGAATGGCTTTCCATCCACGTGCCCAAAATAACCAGGAATAAACCATACAGGCTGCCCTTGCCTTGTGATGCGCTCTAAAAGAGCAATACTTGGTACTAAAATTTTTTTGGTAAAGGCAAGTTGGACACCCCTTGCCTACCGATGGGCTCTGAAAAGAGCTGTGCTGAGTACTAAGCTTTCGTCAGGAGTAGATCCGACTTCATTAGGACAAAATAACAAGAATGAACAATGTAGGCTTCACCTACCTGCTGATGCTCTGAAAAGAGCCATGCTTAGTAATAAGCTTGACCAGAATGGCTTGAATTCCCGAACTTAGTCAAGATCAAACCCCTTGCTTACATATGTTTCTGAAAAGAGCCCTGCTTAGTACTAAGGCTTTGGTCATGAATGGCTCTGACTTCAACAGGACAAATAACTAGAATGAGTCTTGGATGACACTCCTTGCCTACTGATGGCTCTGAAAAGAGCCATGTTAGTACTAAGCTTTTTTCGGCATAGCTCTTACATGATCATCATGACAAATAACTCGGAATGAACTTGTAGACACCCCTTGCTACCGATGGCTCTGAACAGAGCTGTGCTTAGTAAACTTTGATCAGAATAGCTCTGACTTCAACAGTGACCAAAAATAACTAGAATGAACATTGTAGGACACCTCTTGCTACTGATGGCTCTAAAGAGCCATGCTTAGTACTAAACTTCTGCCAGGAGTAGCTCTGACTTCATCAGGACAAATAACAGGAATCAACCATACCGGCTGCCCTTGCCTACTAGGGCTCTGAAAGAGTCCGTGTTTAGTACTTAAGAGCTTTGTCGCTAGCTCCTGACCTTCAACATAACAAAATAACTGAATGAACATTGAATGACACCCTTTGCCTACTGATGGCTCGAAAAAGCCTGCTTAGTACTAAGCTTTTGTCAGGCATATCTGCTGATTTCTCAAGAAAAATAACAGGAATGAATTATGTAGGCTGACTCTTGCCTATTGATGCTCTGAAAATAGCTGTGTTAACCACAAAGCCTGGTATCTTGTGTACTGGTAAGCAATCAAGACTGGCCTTGTTTTTTGCTGGAAAGACTGTTCACAAAGGACAAAAACAACCTTAACCTTTTTTTTGTAAATTTCCAAGTTAATGATAACTTTTATCGTGTAAACAAAGCATGGTACACAGTTGGCATCCCAGTGGCCACACTCCCATCATACTTCCTACTATCCAGAGACTCTGTGTACCAAAAACTTAAAAGAAAAAAGGTACGGGTCACTACCCCTTTCTCACTGTTCCTGTATTGCTCTAGATATACTGGAACATTCTCTGTAGTATCATATCCATATATCTTGTTACAGTTGCTACTGGTTTTCAGTATGTAGTGTTGCTGAATGTATTTCTTCCCGATATCTTCCTTAGTTGCTTTCATACATTGCACTCTGTGGTACAGTGTGCTGATTCAAGTAGTCGTAGCTCTACTGGAGAAGTTTCAATTAATTTTGTAGCCTAATTTGGTGAGAGTAGTAAAGTGACCAATAATTTATTGGGACAAACACCGACACAGCTTATAGGTTCTTAGATATTACATTGTGTTAGAAAGGGGATCATATGACTATAATTCATTTGCTCTACTCTGTCAGGGATATCATAACCTTGAACCCGCTTATACGCACTACACACGCGTCAAAATATGCCATCTTTTTGGCGTGTGTGTACAAACGTCTGTCGCTTTAAACCATCCCCGAAGCCAGCACGCACTGTTTATTGATGCGACCATCAATCTTGTGCTTAGGGCAAAGATTCTACCTACCTATCCCTGAGACACCTAGTTCAACAGAATCAAGTCGTACGGAATAAGCTCATATACCCTACTGGCTCATTCGCAACATTTTAAAAACAATATGCCTTCCAGAATTATAGGCCAGGTTTAACTGCTTCGTCTCATAGCTTAGATCATTCTCTATTTAGAAGTGGGTTCTACTGCCACCATTGTGACAAATTCTCCAATTGACACAGTTGTCTCAATTTGGACACAGTTGTCTCATTTTGACACAACAGAGCATTTGTTAATGTTGATATTCATTTCCCAGATGTCAGTTTTAAAAAGGCAGAAAACCCAGAAAATTGGGTAATGTGTGTTGGAATTGATTTTTGGCAGACTTAGGACCTAAGTGTAATGTCTTGACTGGTTTTATAAACCATTAATTCAATGCCCTTGTGACAGTGAGGGAGCTGTGACCTACTTCATTAAGAGCTAGTGTATGTGGGGGACTCGTGTGTGACATGAGGACTGCTGTGACTGTATCACTGATAGGGTTGTGCTGGTTTTGGTTTGGCAAGGATACGTGCCAGTGCATTTTATTACAGGAGACCCTTGATATATTTAACCTTGTAGGCTGTCATTTGTTCATCTGTCCTTAATATTTTATTTGTTTTGGATATCGAGATTTTTGAATATAGTTTATGTTTTATTATCCCCCTGGCATAAACAATTGTAGCACTGTGATTGGTTACAAAGAGGGTTACATCACTTCTGCAGGGGTGTTAATTTCCTCTTTTTAAAGAATTCCTCAGTTTTTGAAATTTTTTGTCAGTCCCGCAAAAAGTTTAGCTTTTTAGTTGATTTTCAGCATTTGTTTGGCATTTTTCCTCCTTTTTTCCTTCCCTCTTTTTTTTCCTTTTTTCCTCTTTTTTTCTCTTGTTTTTTGTCCACGACTTCTCACACCCCTGTATATGGAGCCAAATCTGTGGTTAGGGTTAAAACTGTAGTAGGTTAAAGGAGCTGGCCAAAGGTCCTAGAAACATTTGTGTGAGCATATCTATAATACCAGTGGTCTTTCTGTCAGTGGTGTCTTTCTGACTGCGTCTATTTCTCGGAGACCGAGGGTTTCACTTTCCTGGAAACTTTTTTGGTGGGTGGATACCCCTTGACCTTCCGAAGACTGATTTTGTATTGGTTAGTGGATCAAAGGTCATCAGGTGTCAAATGGTCAAGGAGGTCAATGGGGTAATGTTGGTTATGGACATGAACTTGGTGGGTCGATGGTTGAGCCGGGTCCTCAGCTCAGGTGATCGCGAAACCGGTGATCGCAAACCCAGGGATCCCTAACCCGGGACCGCCTAGTTGTATAATATTATTGTTGTTCGGGTGTCTCCCTTTTAATGAGGATTACTATAGCATGAACATTAAGGGGGATGATGTAACTTCATTAACGCATATTTTTTGTTGAACGGGATCATTTTAATATTTTATAACCTTAGACCATTACCTTTGTGAATTGATTTGTCTGTTTTTTGTTTTAAAGGCATATATAGTGTGGTTTCACAAAAGAAAATGTAAAATGAAACCAGCACACTCTACAGGACTACTTTTTTCTTCCTATCTCCTCTTTTGTTGTATTTTTCTTTTAAAGCCCAAAATCAAACTTTCTTGTGATATGGTTTGATTTCGAAAGAATGCCTATGACGTTAAGTACCAATGAACTTAAGTTTCAGTTTTGGTTTATTTAAAGCAAGATAACATCAATGTGTAAAATATAATTAATAATCTGTAATTCTCTTAGTTATGCTAACGGCCGTAGCACATTATGCAGAGCATTGCTTCAATAACTTTGTCCATCTATAAATAAAATAGAGAAAGACTTTGTCTTGCTATAATGCACAAAGTTATTTAGTGGTGGTTTTTAATAATATACTTTTGACGCTATTAATTTGATGTGGCATTGTGCCTATCTGTATAAAATACTGGTAAAGTTCAGCATTATACTCTCAAGTTTGAATTAAGTAGGAACATTGGCCTCTGATACCTCTGGAAGTAAGGGGGCCCATTTCTATAATACCCTTTTTTGCCAAAACGGGACCCATAGCTATAGTGAAGATTTTTTGGCTAAATTTAAACACAAATGTGCCATTTCTTCAAATTTAAGAAAAATTTTTTTTGTTCAGATAGAGGAAATTGGACCAATTTTCCAACAATTTCTTTTAAAAAAATGGGCTTCCGATTAAGGAAATCCTACTAATTTTCCAACAAATTTGAGGATATTTTTGAAAAAAATGACTATTACTTTTACCAAATTGGCAATGGACAAAAGATCAAAAGCTTGAGGATGACTTCAGACTCTTGCCGCCTTTGTGCACAGTCGAAGGTCGTTAAAGGATCAAAGGTCAAGTTTTGGAAATGCTCTGAATGATCTGAAATTGCTGAAGTAAGGCCTAAAACAAAATTGTTTGATTTGCGTAACCCTACCGACCCTATTTGTTACTCTGCCCCCTAAATATTTTTTATTTGTTTGCTGTGGGGCAAAAAATGGTCATGAAAACGCGAATGCAAAAACAGGAATTTAATGACGTCATACTTGGGTACTCTAAAATTGCCGGACATTCAAAATGACAATAAAACAGATGTGTTACAAAAAACGGGAAAGAAATGTTGCCATTTGTTTTGTATGCTGTCATCTATGTGTGTGTTCTGGTATGTGAAACATAAAAAAAAAACAAAAAATCTGGACCTACCTACCCGATTTTTTTTTGCTATGTTTATGTTATGCCAATCAAACAATTTTTTTTAGGCCTACCATATCACATTCTAAACTGTTAAAAATGCCTTAGGCCCATCGTCTGCTCAGATCTGTCTCCAGTTAGTTAAAGTTTGCTGTTTGTAAGACACAACCCTATCCGCACCATGTTTTTGTGATCCATACCTTGTCCCACACTACTGTCTCAAAAGTTTGTATTGGTTTGTGTTTAATCTTGATGCAGGTTACGATTTGAATACAACATTGCTCATACACCAAAATTCCAGAATCAACTGAAATTTGGAAGTAAGTTCTGTGAAGAAATCATCTCACCCATGACCCAAAAAAATTCCTAAAAGTTCACAGAAATGCACCTTTAAAAATGGTAATTTATTACATAATTAACCCATCCCATCTACCCTGCCACCATTTCTTATCCCGACGCCAACCACGGCCTTATTTCCATTCCACTAACGCCCCAATCATTTTGTCACACTCCTCACCACTCTTCCCTCTTTCCCTCTTTCTACATTCTACCTTCCTCATTGGTATTGCTCTAAATAGCTTTTCACATTTTCTCCTGTATTCAAATTACAAATAACTTACAAAATCATCTTTCATCAAAGAAATTTTATGTATGATCAATTGTATCAGGAACATGATTACAGGAGGAATGGCCCATTTAAAGGAGATGAAGCTTTCATCCTTGATAGATTGGCCCTCACTCCCAAAACCCCATCTGTAAAGTTTCATCACGCCGATATTCAATCCGTTTTTGATGGCGAGAGCTAAAACGTGATTTTGTAACCCCATAGAGTACTGTGTAAAATTAATATTGGTCGACCAAAATGGGTCACATTTTCTCTCATAACTTGCCGAACCAAACATCCCTTTGGCTCTAAATTTCACATGTAAATGATAAAAATAGTAGCTTTCTCTGATACCAAAATGTTACCACTTCCGGTAAAATCTCTTGGGGGCTTCTGGGGACGAGGGCTATTAGCGATCGGGCCATGGTACCTTTAAAGCAATATTGTCATATTTTTTGAGAGCGCCTCCAATTTTCAATTTGATATTTTTTCAACAGTTCCGTTGGTCATTGGGGTCTAGGAAACTAACCTGCGAACGAGAATGCTAACAAATGCGTATTTTCACAAAATAGCGATTTTGTAATTAGAATGGGATATAATAGATTGTACTTAACGGGCAGAGCTGGAAATGCTACGTTTGTGTCCGTCCAGGATGAAATAGTGCCACCCTCGAGATAATAACCTCTAACTTGACTTGCCTGAACTATTAAAACCACTAATGGATGAGCGTAGACACGACATGGCGCTATATTCCCGCTATTTCACATTGGAAGGCCGGTTCCAACAGCCGTTGTCATTATTATCGGGGATCCCCGATAATATACAAATTCCACTTTCCGTTTTGTACACAGACATTTTCGAGCTTAACCATTCACAGGTAATATTTTTCTAGCCAGTTACCACTGCAACCGTGTAAGAAATCCTCCAAATTTTTTGAAAAATTGGTGGCGCTCTTCAAAAAATGTGCTCATACGTGCTTTAAGGTTCACCATACCACGTACAGCAGGATACCATTAAGTGTACAATTAACTGTTTGTGTGGGGGGAGAGGAAATTAGCTGGCTTATTCTATTTGGGGAGCTCGAACCATTCTGTCTGTCATGTGTGCATTTAAACTTTCAGCAAAACAAGATATATATAACAAACCCCTACCCCTTGGTTATTTTTTCAGCCATTATTCCAATTCAATCTTTTGGATGGGGAATTTGGACAATATAATTGAAATTTGCAAGTTGCACAAGGCAAGAGTAACTGAACATAGATAAGAATTGTATGAAGGCAATTAATTTACAACTAGTACTGGGAAAAGTATGTTGAGCCGGTTGTACCAGAGAGAGATAAACAAACCACCCCAAAATATACGGAATTGATTAAACATGCTCGTTTTCGACTTGTGTGTATCTTGTTCTCTACTTGATCTGAGAGCTGGTACCTGCATACCCTTTACCCACCAAGTATCGTGGGAAACAAACTTGCAGTTTTTGATAGTAGAAGCGATAATACACATTACAAGGCCCCATTCACTACTATGCAAATATTGATGGGTAACGCATTAAAACAACAGTTTTTCATCTGTATTTTGGAGAAGATGGATTTGGACGCTGAAATTTTAGAATGACAATGGAGGAAAAGTACGACCTTTCATCTGATAATCAATATTGGTACTACTTATGGGTCATGGGGGGGGCTATTGGAACAGCCACCTTTAATAGAATCAAACCATTGATAAAATCACTGGTAAATATTATTGATAAATTACTGGTGAACAGAGTTAAAAACTAAAATGCCACAGACTTTGCAAGACTTTGTTCTCCTTCTTTTACAAACCTCCAATGGCTTAAAGAAGGCCAAGGCCCAAGTTATATTACCACACAATATAACCATCATACACAGGTGTGTTAGAAGCAAATCCTTCTATCTAAATGTATTGTGATTACTCTGTAGAGTTTATACAGATACATCTCGAGACCAGACGATTTATCAGATGCTTCGGTGATTAGCAAACATGACATCTTACATCAGGTATTATGATGAGTAGGGAGTGTGCCTCACTCAGTGATGAACTCAAAGATTAGGCCTCTCAATTATGTTGAAACCATTGCTTTTAATATTTCAAAAAGTATTTCATTAGTTTGGGAAATTCTGTACATTGTTTTCTTGCAGCAGAGATTTTGCATTTCAAGGCAAATGTGAAGTTTGTTAAAATTGCACTCTCTTGAATTCTTTTGTTATGTTTTTGATTGGTTACATGTGTTCAAATTCAATCCATGTGATAATAGGCTTTTGGCTAGACGTACTTGCGTGAATCCCTGGGTTGTGATGAGCAGTTCTGGGCATAGGTCTGGGCAAGTGTATAATAACTCTTATAATGGCACTTTGACCTCTGGGTCAAAGTGGCACATTATGGTCAGGTCATATACCCACCTATGTGAGTAAGATTGGTCAAAGTATTGAGAAGAATGAATCGAATAACTTATCCCCTGCTACACATGATCTAAAAGAATAACTGTGTTTTGCTAAATTTCTCCAGAATTACAGGCCATTGCTTAAAGAGACACTGGGCGCATTTGAAAAATAGTGCGGCCCTTTATATTTTTCCAAATTGATCTTTTTTGGCATGTTATACAGCTCTTATACATTAGTGCCTCCCTGAAATGAATTAACAAGTTTATAATACTCGACGCCAGGCGACATACTTCCAGCAACGATGCGGAAATGGCGTTTAACACAAAAAACTCATGCCAGAGTTGATTTCCATGGCATCACCTTGTTGACCAGTCTGGGACCTTGTGCGTTTAATTTTATATCAATGAGTATACGAGTTATGATATTCATGTATCTAGACCATTTGTTGATTAGCTTTAACGGCAAACGTAAAGTTAGCCTACAAATTTACCTGGATGTCCTTTCGCCCCTATCTGTTTTTGGTATGTTATTGTTAGCGTAAAATATATCTCTATTCTTTCATGGCCTAGACTATTATGCGAGAAATTAAGAATTTCATATCTGAAAATGTGACGTGCCACTTTACGTATGTTATTCATTCTTCCTTGCTGTCCTTACTTCCTAGTAGTCCGTAATTATGTAAAACCTCTAAAGTTCATCTTGGACACTGAATTCAATACACCTAAAAGTATAATCAGAACCTGCCTTTGGTTATGACATGTAATTACACTATCCGCAATGAGATAAGTCCATCTACATAATTAAATAAACCACTAAATTATGTTCTGAGAGAGGAGACTCTTGGTATTGGGAGGATTGTTTTGTCACTTACACAGCCTCTTGGATTTTAGTGTCCTGAATCTACAAACGTTTGCTTTTTCAGGAGCTTTTTCGTCCTGATCTTCATCGTACAATCATCTGCAATATAAAATAAGAACTCAACTCCTGGTCCTTCTCTTTCTGCTCCACCTCCACTTGCATTATTTTTAGGGTATCCCTTGCCCTTTCTCTTCTTCACTTACACCTCTGCTACCCTGCTATTTCAAGGGTAGTTTATCCCAGGCCCCACGCCCTTAATCCATCTTTTGCTACGCTGCAGTGTAGCCCCTTCCCGCAATGTTAGTAACATAGTATTACATTTTAATATGCGTTCTTTTAGAGGGTACTCTGAATTTGTGTCGTCCTGCTGCAAGCAGAGCGGCATAGGGATTACTTTGTTACAGTCTGATTAATAATTTGTTGGACAGAATCGAACACATGCGAGCGTGGACTGCGTGAGCCAGGAGGAACATCGCACCTCGTTTCGCGATGCGTAATTGGTTGAAGAATGCGCCGAACCTTCGCGGAGCTTGTTGCACTTACTAGAGGTGTGCGTATCTCCTGTCCAAGTAATTATTAATCCAACTGTAGTGTGAATGTGTGTGTGTGTCCACGGTAAAAATGTTAACCCTGCACTTATGCGCTCGTACTCTTTTACCCATTGATCATACTCGGAAGAACCACCAGCCCAGGACTCATATGGGTTGTATGTAGATTGACCACTGATGACCTTATGTGACCTTAAACCCTATTTGATGGCAGCTTCTAAAAACTGTGCAGCTTCTAAAACTGGGCTTTCTTCCCCAATGTGTATATGATAATAAAGTGAATTGAAATAAAATATCTTTGTGACGCTGAAATGATACGATAGTGTTGAAGTGTCGTTAATACCCCCTCCTCCTATTTGATGGCAGATGACACATATGGATTCTTTGGAATGTATAATTGATAAGGTCAAAGGTCATATTCCAAGGTCCAAAGTTATGAGTGGACTTAATGTTAATGTTAGCCTTTCATCACCTCTTTCTTTGGAATTGTAAATCAAAGCCTTTTTGCAAAAGATGTGTGTTTGTCCTTTATTTTCCTAGACAAATCTTCCATAGCTATCCTCGAAAGTGATTGGACAATGAAGGTGACATGTGTATGCATTGTGGTCAACCAAATGTAATACAAACAGTCTGGTGGCATTTGCCATGTACATGTTGGCATGACCTCCAAACTATCTCTCTGTCCCGAGCAGGGGGGGGTAGGACATGCCAACCCAACAGCAACAGTGAATTCAAAATGGCATCAACTTCCGGGTGCTAGTCTTTTTCAAAGACTTCCCGTAGGAGGGCGCTCTTATGCATATGAAACGGTTACACACAGACTTGACTAAAGACTAGGCCTGGTCATGAATATTTAAATCTTAAATGACCGTTATTGGAAATTACACTATTTTGCAGCGAGGTTAATCCACTAACCTCGACGGATTTTGACATTAATAATTTTTCCTAAATTACCATGATATTTACTTAAGGATCTTTTTGAATAGAAGGTTAAGAGTGTGATTTTGTAATGTCACAGAGTCAGAGACTGCCATAGTAAATGCACATAACAGTTCCCCCAAATTGCTGTTTGGAAATCCCCAATGCCCAAATCGAGCAAGTCGTGTCCTACCCCCCTGGTCCCGAGTCATTTTGCCATATGTACAGGTGTCTACCTGCTATATGTTTAATTTTCAAGTCTCTAGAATTATCTTATTGATACTGGTTTCTATTCTTTCAACAAACAGTGTTACTATTAATTACTATTAATTAGCACAGTAGGAAGTGCATAATAATTACACCCGAATCTTTCATTATGACTATTGGTTTCTATTCTCAGTGTGCTTGATGCAGTAACCTTTTTATTAGAGGACATTTATTTATTTTTAGGTAAACACAGGAAAATGGAGTAAAATAGGATGGCTGTGTAATTTCACTTTTAGCTGAATTTATATGATTAAAAGGTCCAAAATTTAGACTTTTTGGTTATGTTAAAGTCCATATTTATAATAGTTCTGATTGGTCAGTTTACTGCCCATTATTCTGCAATAATGGGTCGCGAATGCATTTTCTCATATCATGCTGTTTTCGGTAATAGAATAGAAATAAAGGGTTTGCAGTATTATTTATGGGCTCATAATGTATCCTCGGCCGGAAAAAAATAAAATAATGGACTCGGCTGCGCCTCTTCCATTATTTATTTTTTTCCGACCTCGGACACATTATTCGCCCATAAAGGATACTGCATCACCCTTTATTTCTTAATTTTAGGCGAGTTGGGGCCACTTTTACCAAAAGGTCTACTTTTTCGAAGTCCCGCACCCCAAAATAAGTCATGTGTACGGCCCTGCCCCTTTGTTAAATGGGCATATTTGTGATCCTGAACCTCCCCCCCCCCCCATTGAATTATAAACAAAAATGATGGTGATAGGATCACAAAAAGCACCTTTAATAAATAGTTTCGCATCTCCCATCTTGAGCCTCAGGCCTCAATCTAAAATATTTGGGCTAAATTTTGTTTCATATATGATGATATCAGCAAGACTATGGTTGGTTTAAAGCTAACTGGTTATTATTTGAACTGTATTCTGATTGCCAAACAAAAAAAATGCTGCTCATTGTAGAAGTGGCTTGAATTCAAATGAAACTTGGCAATTAAAACTGTGTGTGGTGACAGTCTTTTCCTTTCATAGGAAATGAAGGAACAATGATTGCTGCAGTCATGTAGTGTTAAATTTATTTTCCTATGGGATATCTGCCAAGTCATGTACGAGAGAGGAGATGATCATATAATGTTCCTTTAATTTAAGTATGCAATCAGTATGATGGCTAATTTTGCCAGTTTGATTGTTCACAACTTCAGGATTTAGACAGTTCTTTGAATTTACACAGGCATCCGAAACATAGCGTGCTGCTGAATTGGTCACCGATAATTTGTGTTTTTTTTTAAAGTTTGGGCTGTCAGATTTGCCTTCAAAGAGCATAAAATTATACATCACACTGAATAATTAGTAGAATTTATTAGTGCAAAACACATGCTTCATTTTCAAAATTAAATTTAAACTGCACAGTTTCATTCTGTCTACCAGGAGATTTTTGCCATTTTGCTGTATACATTCATGAAATATTAACCAGTGAAATTGTCAACATTGGAAGAGTTGCAGTTGGCCTTTGGGAAGCATGTTTTCTATAAGGCTCGGTGAGTCATCGCTGTCCTCTAGACTGACATTTCCAGGTTTTCACGATGTCGTGACGTCAGAGGGGCAGGAGTTTCTTGTTATTGAAGTTAGCAACAGTACATGAACTGTTGTTATCTCTACTGGTGAATCATATAGATTGTAACTTTCCAAGCAAGTTACTGAACTTTATGTGGAAATATTATTTCAGAATGTCGGATCATTTCTGTGACAGTAATTTTTGATACCTGGATTTTAGGAAAGTACTTTGCTGAATCTTGGAAGTTGTGAGAAAAGAAACAAGACAAGGTTAATTCTAGGTATGTAATTAGGTAATGTGATTGATCTGGGGCTAATTAGAGGTAAAGGGCCAGGTGGGCCAAGTTGTTTAGGGCCTCACACTCCGTTATTGACAGTTTTATGCAGTGAGAAGGTATGTGTTGTGTAGTTTCAGTAGTTACCATGTTGGCACTCGGCAGTAGGCATGTATTATCCTGTGTATTTCCTCTTAACGTTACACGGGTCCTATTAGAAGAAAGTATAAGGTGTACCCGTATGCCGTTCGAAATTTAAGACCCCGACTCGGGCCCCCGGGCTCAGCCTGAGCGGACAAACCCGCAAGGTTTAGCGGCCCAACCGCATCTGAATTTTCCACTAGACCGGTGCTTCTCACCGAAAAGGAAACGCTATGATATGTAATAATAGTGGCAGCGTTCATGAGGAAATTCTGTGGTTGTTGCTTAGAAAGTTGAAGCATATTTCTGAGCCCATGCGGGTCAGTATACAACAATTACATGCATATTAGGACAGCAAACCGAGTCTAAATTTAGTTAATGTTGCAGTGCATTTTCCTTTACAGAATCAAATATTTAAGTTTTCTGTTTTGCTTTTGTTATCATTATGTCACGTGTACAGGTCTACCACATTTTCCTTACGTTACACGAGCCTAGCGGTCTTGTAACAGTATAACCGCCTTACGCTTACAAGCCTACTTGGCAGATAGACTTTCTTTAAAAATACAATAATGAAAGTGAAAAAGTAGACAATTGGCTATCTTGCCTATCGCTTAAATCTACCCTGTAATTAACCAGTAATGTCAGGTAGAGTACCAGTACCACTGTATTTTACATAGTCTCTTGACTTCTTGTAATATTGTGTTTGCCAAAGGGAGAATGGAGTGTAATGCTTTGCAAACTATGTCTAGATGGCTTAGAAATAATATAAGGGAAAAACTTGTTTGCTGTAACTCAACCGACCCTAAAAAACCTGCCGACTCAATTTTTTTTGCAAATTGACACAAAATAAAAAATTCTGTCGATATAATTTTAATTCACATCATTCACTATTAGACTTAAATCATCTAAAAAAAATCTGATCGACCGACTCCCAATATTTTTCCTTCCTTACAGCAAACATATTTTTGTAGGTCTAATGCTGAAAAGAGTTGAAAGCACTATCAGTGATTTGCTTAATCTGAAAATTAAAAAAATCATCAAAAATGAAGATTTTTGCATGTTTATAAACAAGTGTAGGTGTTCTAACATACCCTACAAGTTATAAGACCAAGAGCAGCTTAAAGGACAAAATTGGATATTTTAGTCATTACTGTCCATACGGACACTTGCTATAATACAAAATTGTATGGGGATTCATAACTTTGAATACTGATGTTTTCTTCCTTTTCTAGCATTTTTTTGCAGAATTGTCCTTGACTTTTAAGCTGTTTCTGCAAATTTCAAATATAATGACTCTTTTGGGTGAATCACTGATAGTGTCTTTAAGTAAGAAAAGCTGATTTAAGTTGACTAGAGGTTCACTTGGTAGGCATTTATGTCAGCTAACAAACAGAAATTACAACATAGTAACATGTGGAGTGATGTGGTACAAAATCGCACCTTTGGAATCAACTTATATTTTTTAACAAAGCTTTATATAAGGGATATCTATTGGGAAAGTTTTGAAATAAGCTTTTTTAGTGTGTTGAGATCACAAAATGCCTCTTTTAAATGCCACCCAGTTTTTGATCAATGCATTTGGGAGGCAAGCAAATGTCCCATATTGACGGTGACATCCAAGGTTTTCAATTTGCTGCACAGTTAATGCTAAATAAATTTCCTGTTTTGATCGGCAGTGCTCTCGTGAATCATGCTACTTGGCTTAAAAGTACGGACTTCCAAAAAGTGACAAGTTGTAAACACAAGGGAGCGGGTAATGGCTAAATATAGGACTAATACATTCGTGCGATAATGTTAATAGTGCAAATACAGATGTACTGTTGATCAGTTGAAGAAGATTCGGGAAGCTAAAATATAAAGATCTTGGAACTGCAGTTAAAGATTGGATCAAAATAAAGGTAAGGTGAAGTCTGTTTAATAGAGAACTTAACATAACCTTTGAAAAGTCCTAAGGTTTACCACATACACGTACTACATGGTTAGAGTGGGAAATAGGGCACACCATTTTCCTGAAGGTATGCTATGGGCCTATCAACCTCACATGTTAGCCCTTAGCCAGTACCAAGGGAAAATACGTTCCTATTTCCCTGATATAAACATGTTGTATTTCATTACACCCCACTGGACTCTGGGGTGTGAGGTTGTAGGCAGAAAATTTTTCCTATGGAAATAGCAACTTGTAATTGGAATCAGCCGACATGAAATAGCATGATTATTGTTTCATGAATATTCAATGAGGTGTAATAAATACTGAAGGTCAAGAACTCAATGTCACGGTTAAAGTGTAATCCTGGACTCGTTCGTGAAGTGTAGATTGGGATGATGACCTTATCTATATAATTGTAACCGAGTCATACATAACTTACTCAGGATTATACGATTTCTTGTTGATCAAGAAGACCATAGACTACCGTTTTCTGGTATTTTTGTCCTATGTCTTCCTGTAATAGGAAGTGGTAAGATTTTCAGCTTTTTTTGGACAACACAAATCGGGAATGAGTACCACATTGTAGGTTTCTACTGAACAAGTTATTACCCCCTTTACGGGGTCTGTGCTTTGTCCTTGTGTGTCCGAAATTTTCCTGCGCTTGTTATACACAAGAACGCACAGATGCTACAATCAGCAGCTTGGTTGGTAGATGACCCTTTT
Organism: Ophioderma brevispina; assembly: GCA_023653785.1. Lineage (NCBI taxonomy): Eukaryota > Metazoa > Echinodermata > Ophiuroidea > Amphilepidida > Ophiodermatidae > Ophioderma > Ophioderma brevispina. Next base: position 187,034 of record JAMKCH010011812.1, on the reverse strand, counting down.
AGAGGTCTGCATTGATTTCCAATGGAGATTGTGCCTTTGACCTCATGTTCAGTCACAGGTCAATTTTCCAATGGAATTCTTTCGCATTATATCTCGGGAACCACTAATGCTAGGAATATTAGTTGGTTAGATTATCGAGTAATGTTTGATAAATTGTTCCCACATAGAGTTCTACATTTGAGTTCATTCTTTACTTGCAATTTCCAGGTCGTGGTCAATTTTAAAAATCCTCCATCAGGGGCTATTAAATCGAGAGCCTTTAGGCTTAATGAAAGTTGAATTCCCAGTTTTCCGCCCGTTTTCCCGACTCGTTCAGAAAGAAATGCCGCATCAAATATTCATTATTTCCAAATTAATTCATTATTTCATATTTTTCCAACTCTTTAAGACAAAAACGATTGATTTAACGGAAGTTCCTGCACGAATGATGCATTTTAAGCACTGTTACGATGACAAGGGGGGGGGGGGAAGCATAGAATACAAGAAGCCATTTTCTAAGATCCATGACCAATTTACGGTGGTTCCCGGCTCTTACACTAATTCCTGTGTGTTTTCTACTTAACCACCGATCTGACTAGGTTAAGTCTTTGAAAATTGCGCGTGAACTATGATTTAATGGATTTGGTTAATTTATCCACACGGCCATGACTCGAGACTAGGTTTAGTCCCTCTTGCCAGGCTGCATTCAACCACGTCAATAGAAGACCATTTGCACGATCCCTGAAATGCATCTCATTCAGGTGCCCATTCCATCCGGGAACTTATAACAGCCTCAAGTCGGCTAAAAACAATACGGTTAGGATCGTAACGAAATACCATAAAAAACTTCCCTTCTTGCCGTGCACTATGTTGTGTAATCGTCCGACAGGTGACAAGTAGGGCAACGTTATTATCGAAAATATCACGTTTTGTCGTGAATGTCAACACCAGTGCCGTCGATTGATTTTTGTTCCATAGATATTCTTCTACATTTTTTGTAAGCTTAACTTCGACATGAAAAGGTACTTTCACAGTTCGGCGACGCGTGACGAACCAACAATTTTTTTGTAAACATGACTCTTGTACAAGTTTCCCGGATGGAAATGGGCACCGAATGAGATGCTTTCGGGGACTCGTGCAAATGGTCTATTGACACAGTTTACACTTACAGCCTGTAGTAAAGGCTATACTAGGTTGAAATGGGAATTTCTACCGTGCACTGGGTAAACGCGCTATAAAATTTAGCATGTTTCACATAAATTATGAATATTGACATTGTGATGAAAGTATACCTCCATAGACAACATGGTGGCTTACGTGCATTTCCTTTGTTTAGCATGTAACATGTATCGTAGGTGCGCAAAAAATTGATGTGTTCAAGAAACGGCGTGTATGTACAAGAACATTTTCTAAAAGATGTTGCTCTTTATCACAGCACTATCTATGTTACCAAGTTTTTTTAACTGAAGCCTGTCATAGTATGTAATTATTGCGTGCCTCAAAACAAAGCATACTGGCAGTTTAACTGGCATCAATAATGAAATCTGAAAATAATTAATAATGAAACATTCCCACTCAGTCATACAAAACATGGAAACTGGTAAATTGCAAGTATGTGAATGCACTATATGACAGCACCCATAAGCTGCTTATTTTTGTTTGCACTGCAAAAGTGTATAAGGAGTTCCTCCCCCCCCCCCCTGGAAAAATTGCCTGACCCCATCTAAATCCTCCGCCCTTTGTCCCTAAAAGTCATCTCCCTCTCCCCCCCCCCCCATCTGAGGTTAATCTCAGTAAGTTGATATCTGTGTGTGTGTGTGCACATGCATGTGTGTGTGCCTGTGTGTGTGTTTGCCGACTAGTTATCTCTGTCAGGGCTTTGAAATAGTATTTCAGATTCAGGATCATTTAATTGTTTTTATGCCCATGGTCTATAAACAAATTGCACATTTTGGTTGTCAGAACTAGTGGGCTTTTTCACTTTTAGCAGGGTAAATTTTCCCACCAGCCCATGCTTATTTCAAGCCTTGATTTCTAATTGAGGTCTAATGTCAAACCTTTAGACTTCAGAATCTTGTGAAACCTTCAGGTCTGAAGGTGCAAGTTGTGTGTAGATTCAGAAGGAAGTTTATTGATACCGTTGAAACTAGTCTTTTGGTTGGCTCTTACATCTAAATATACCTGTCTTTTCAGAATGTGAGAATGACTTTATCACACGATCGAACAAGAAGAATAAATATTTTCTTTATAATGTTAAGTTATTATTATGCTGATTCATGCCAGCATCAGTGCTAACCATAATTTAAAACCACCCTCAGGAATTAATGAATATTCTACAAAATTGCCTGAATGAGGGGTAGGTCTTATATGGAAGGATCTAGTATCAAAGGTTACCGGAGCCCTTTCAGTGATAGTAAAGATGCTTCAAAACGCTTCCTCAGAAATGATGGGCATAAACCCAAGTTGCTCATGATAATACTTGAAAAGTGTATGATATGGGGGTTTATGAGATCAGAGGTCAAAGGGTCATATTTGGAGATTTGATCTATTGTTCCTTTCTTGTATGTCAAATAATGCCCTGAGGGAATGAAATTTTTTTTAAAAAGGGGTTTTATTATTAGTTTTTTTGCTCAGTTATAATATTCCATTGCAAACCAAACCATAACCAGCACCTTTCAAAAAGAAAAATGTTTTGAAACAAGTTCAACCAACATAATAGACTGCTGGAAAATATGGAAATAGCATACTTGCCCACCAAAATAGTGTTTAGAAATTTAAATGAGCACATGTAAATCTTAGATAATCAACACTCCAAAGTATCTACACTTAATTTGACACCGTATCAGGTAAGTTGTGCACATATTACCCCGGGGGGCTACTCAACTATAATTGATGTACACATGCGGACCAAAAGAACGCATGAAAAGGCGTGTTTTTTAGTTGTCGGGGTCTTTAGGGTAGCAAAAGCCGATTTTCATGAAAAGGGGTAGTTTTAAAATTTGGCTCAACGCGTTAAGGTACATTTCTTTTATCGTATTTTGTACATACTATCGCTTAACTGTCGCGCCTATTCCGCATGTCCGATAAAAACTTACCTTCCGGTAAATTTGTTGGTGATATGAAAACTTTTGACGTTGGAACACCAATGCCAAGAGTATGCATCCTGAAAATACTAGAAGAACCTACCAGGCACCTCTCTCGCATCATTACTCGAGATAGTGTGTCGCTAGTATTGGACAGGTTATGAACAGTGGCGTAGCAAGGGATGTCAATGTAAGCGGTCACAATATGCAATTGAGACTGAGTGTGAATCTGCTTGTAAACAAACCAACTTGAGCATCAAAGTTGTAAAGTTGATGGACTGATAGGACGTCCGGGCGGGGGGGGGCGTACAGGGAGCAACGGAACACCATTTGTTAGCTTGCATTTGTTCATTTTATTTAAAGGTGCAACGAGAGATAGATTTCAATAACCAGGTTGTCCAAAAAAAAAACTGTGAAAATTCTGATGTTGGCACTGGTGTAAAGCTTTATACAAAAATATCACCATCAGTAAGGATTAAGTTGAGCACTGTTATTTGGTACAAAAAATTGTGGGAAATTTCTAATTTCGTATAGGGGCAAATACGAAATTCAGGGCCATGTTTTCTTTTGAAATATAAGGCTTAAAAAATCATCCTTTCGTTTCACTTTTAAGAATTTTCTGTACCAAAGTACAAAGGGTACGAAATCCTTTGAGGTCTATCTATATGAACTCACTACATACGAACCCTTCCATGGATGTCTCAAATCTCTCGTTGACACTTTAAATAGGATGTGAAGTAGATGGACCACCTATACAAATTCATTTTAGCAATAGACATAGATAAAAAGGTATTTTTAATCATTTAGTTGGGGCATGCCATGAACACTAAACTGCCACAATATGCACCATTATTTATTTCATCAGCATGTTGTCCACCGCCATTGACCGCGGTTTGTTTTCCGATGGTTGTATAGCTTGTTATTTATTAGGCCTTATACTTGGGAACGATGTGTTGAATTGAAAGCATCATGAACTTGTACTGAATCTAAATTCGATTGTCAAACTCTGGGACATATTCATGGGCGTCTTGAGTGGAGATAAAAATCGGCGGAAATCCCAAGAATGCGCTTGAAACAAACACCATCTTTTGCAACCCCCCAAATCAAAAGCCTATTGTTGAAATTCATGCAAAACTTGTTTGGGGTCTATTAGACCATAACTGTTTAGGGGTTATAATAGGACAAAACTTTTTAGGGGTAATTTGTGTGGGGAAAGCGCGGCTTAAAATGTTTAGGGGGTAAAATTTTTGGAGGAAAGGCCGCTAAACAATTGTTTTAGGGGTAAAATTGGTCACGCATGTGTCATGCTGTCATATCGAGTGGCCCCACCGGGCATACATATTACATCGTCAGGAGTTATTTTCTCTTCGACGGGGTTTTTGCCCGTTGCTATTCGCGTTTGCTGCAGTGACGCCTGTGTTTTGGATCATAACACGCGCACGTTGTTGGTGATTAAAATATTGTTGTTAACCTTTTGCCTAGGCAGAGGCATGAATGGCCTGCGTACCGTCGTGACTTAAAGCGAAATTGTGAGGAAAATAAAATTGGGATACAGTATAAACCAGTGTAAGGCTGCCACGGCTACTACCAATTTAAAACAATCACAATTTTTAATTATCAGTGTAGGCCTATTTATATGGCCATGTATGGCATGAATTTTGGAATTTTTTTCAAATATTTAGTCAAAAAAACAATTGAGGGGCATTTATGGGGGGGGGTGGTGTTTATTACAGACAATACATTTGTTGGATATTCACCAAAGTAACCCAAAATGATACTTCGGAAGTAAGATGTGTGGTTATGCAGGAGTAAGAGGTTAAATGTTGAGGCCACTGTTTTAAACAATAAGAATCATGTTGCAAAGAGTGATCCTTGAGTATAGTACTTTTACTTAGCTCAAGTCAGTGATGTTAGCTGCGTGTTAAGGAATTATGAAAATCTGATTTTGGAAGTATTTTATTGAACTAAATGGGTGCTGGACATTATTTATGCCTGCGGGAATGGAAGATTTGAGGGGGAGTACAAAAAAAATGAGCAAGAGGGATGTATATTTTCATCAAGGAGAGAGGGGAAATGAGTACTTTTAATGGACAATTTCATAAAATATGGGAAAGTAAAATTTCTGAAGAGAAGCGAAGGTGAACATGAAATTTTTTGCTGGAAAAAAGTAATCCCTCACGTGCCCCCTGGTGTAAATAATGACTACTCTGTAAATTTAACTATTCTATAACTCACAGCTTTGTAACAAGGTCAACACAAAGTTGTTGCTCCTTGAGGCGGTGGATACATGTACAAAAAAGAATATTAAAATACTGGATATTTGTATGAATACTCACTATATCTTTAGAAATTGTACACTTGGGCAGTGTTCATGCATCTATTATTATTACCAGGGTCATGGTCGAACCAAAAGTGAACAAACTGCTTAGTGTATAGTTATCACAGAATGTCAGATGACATACTGTTGAAATGTATCATAGAAGAAGAATCTCAAATGTGCTTGTTGCATACATGTGCTAATTTCTAAGAGCCATGACAATAGGTCATACTTGGAATATGTCTTAAAATTACAATGTACTAGAATGTTCAAAGCAGAACATATCTGGTGTAGTTTTCACTTTAAATGTTACAAGTAATCTTGGCAATAAGTTTGCAGCAATTTGTTACAAAGTTTGTATTGGATTGGAACTAATCAAATAATTATATTTATATGCCAACAGAAATACCGATGGATGACCTTTTTGGACTATTGTTTTTATTTTTCTTTAAGATCAATTTTCCAGAAATTGAAAGCCCCTTAAATTTCTTAAGTATCTGTCTGATATTCATTTTGAAGGAATAAACTTTATTATTTAATGTAGGAGGGAAAGCACCGACTAGAGTGAAGAAATGTCATTAAAAAGGCACTATTATCTTATGTCCTGCAAAGTGTAATGCTGCCCTCTATTGGTTGTTAAGATCTCTCATCCCCTCTCTCATCTTGAATAGGTTTGTACATCACAAACTGGCAACTGAGTGGGGTAAAAATGAAGCAATTACTACCCATATTATACAGCTACGTTGGTTTTCAGGCAATTGTATGAAAGTAGTGGGAGTAAAACTACAAAGCAAGGTGAATAAGGAAATAAAAACTGAGTTAGTCAATTCTTCCCAAGTTTGGGGTCTTCATATAGTTGCTTTATTTTTAAGACAAGACAAATACTGTTAGAAGTTAACAAAAGTACAAAAGACATCTGACAGTGACAATGGAATAAAAGTGATCCTGAATTTGAAAGCACTGAAAACAAAATGGCCTACTTTTTGTTAGTATCACAATTAAACTAGTATCATATTCATTCCCATTTTTAGAACATTTTGTTGTATTTTTTGCATGATGGGACAGAACTCGTTTTTCTTTGAGGTGTAACCAGTGACAAGTCAAACCAGGCTATTTCTGGTGAGCAGTCTGCTCTACTGACCTATCTTGTCTTAGCCAATATTGCTCAACTCCATGATGGGTGTCAGATATTGCACTCTAATGAGATCATGTGATCACATACAGAGCCTATTCACAGCTAAAAACACAAAACATGTATGCTAATTTTAGAACAGAAAATGTTAGTACTTAAAGGTGCATTTTGTGATTCTAGCATCTCTTGTTTTTTATGGTTCACTAAATATCCTAGAGAAAAAGAAAAGATTATTCACAAGATTTCAATTGATTCCAATCTTGTAGTTTGGTGTGTTGAGCAAATGCTTGTATCACAGGGCCCCATAGGCACTGTGCTGTAATTTCTGTCTGTTTACAGACAGAAATTACAAACTTGCGCGAATTTCTTACATATACAATTGAATTCACACGTAAGATTAGGCACACATGCATCACTAAGCTCAGATGATAGTAAAATCTCAACTTTTTCGAGGTTAGTTGGGGGGGGGGAAGAGATTGTGAATCACAAATTTATTGCCCCTTAAGTAACTTTTGATGTGATCTTGTCTTGACATTTGTCTTTTGGTTCTTTTAGAATAAAAGTATTTTTTATCCCAAAGTACTGTTTAGTAAAGTATAGGTACATTGCATTTTGACATTGGTTTAAAACCCTCTCTTCAACTGATGTGTGTATAATAAATTGCAATGCATTATGGGATTGGTTTAAAACACCCTCTGGATTGATTTCAAACCCTTTAACCTTCAGTAAGCAGCCAACTTTTTTATTCATATAAAACTCTTTGCCATAAACTTTGGCGTAACTTGAATTTTAATCAGAACTGTGTCAATTTATATACCGAGATGTAAGAACAAACTTCTGCTGATCACTAATTCCCCATTAGTAAAATTCCAATTGATTTCTTCAGTACACAAGATCCCAGCACTCCTCGGAGATCCCTTTGCTATCAGTCTTAAAATTCCCCCAGGGTACAGATATTCAATAACATGTTTTTGCTTGGTAACTTAGTTGATTCCGAAGAACGTTTATTTTCGCAATGATTTTCTTTCGTTAGGGATATCTGTTGTAACAGATAATAGTGGTGTCGCATTCTCACTGCACAATGTTGTCATGAGCCAGAGGGAGGACTAATATCAAATTAATAGCTATGTTATGTACTTGAGTTCAACCCACATAATAACTGAATCACTGTTCAGTAGTCCCCCTTCCTGTAACAGTAAAAGTAAGGATAAAGTGTCATGTGTAATGTGGGGGTGACTCTGAACTTTGGTTTCATCAGCAGTTTGGCACAGCAATAGATAAGGAATATGGTTTGTTATCTGGGTCAATAATTTGAGACCAGTAACTCGATATTATTTGTTTGAGACCTAATAACAAAGCCTAATTCTTCCTTATTGCATGTGAACTGTTGATGAAGCAAAAGTTCATAGCTGCCCTTGCATTATCTATGAAACAATGTCTTTATGTGAGCCAATTGTCATTTTGTCAGTCTGCAATAGTTTTTTATTTTTTTCTCTTGTTGCACCTTAAGACTTTACATGCTATTTAGACGTCTTCTCAGTACGAAAGGAGCAAATTTGTAAACCTTTTTCACAAACCTTGAAACATGCCCATCAAATTCAAACTGAATTAGAATGATCGCGGATATGGTGTGCTGACAAACAAAAAATAGGGTGCTAGGAATTGCCAAATGAAAATTTAAAGTGAGCATCCGAGATTGATTTTTATTTAAATATGACATTTCAGTTATCATCTCAAACTTTGGTAAGCTAGTGAATGTAGGCCTGCCCTGGCTGGGGGAGACTCAGCACAACCGTTATGGGCTCACAACAGTAACTGCATTAAGTAAACAACACTAATATTCCGCAGTAAGACTGTTCTTCTTTGAATATTGTTGCAACTCCAATAGACTAATTACAAGCGACTCCACACAGAAAAGTCATGAACTTAGGATGCGATGAAAGGTTGCGGGGTCCCCAAGCACAGGCAAAGCTGGCTCCTATTGGGGCGGCTACCTCCTTCTAAGTGTGAAAGATCTGGAACGTACCCAGTACTACTCTTGATAAATTACAAACAGCTTTAGTGTACAAGTGTGCAGTAAAATTCTAACCATAGGGTTACCTGAGACACATTTTGGTTCTGTTTTTTTGATGTTGTTCATTTGATATGCTCATGCATGTTGTAGAACATGAAATAATCTCTTCCAAGATTATGTTGTGGCTGCAGACTTGTATACTTCCAAGTGTATTTATTTTTGTAACATGTAGGAATATTTCTCACTTAAAGGTTAGGGACATGCATTTGAAACACGGTCTTGTTTGGCCAATTAGGCTGGTAGCTATATTGATGGAATCGCTGAAAAGCCCCAAGAGGACCCATACCAAATGGGGTGAGGTAGGCTGTGATGAGGGTCTTGGTTGTTCTCCATCTGCCTGGCTTAGGCTTTCCTAAATTTTTGTATTTCTCCTTCTCCTTGGAGTGAGTTGGAAAGTAGCCAACGCTCTTAAAATTGATCCCAGTAAAATAGGGCCTTGGACCCTTTAGCCACGTTAATAACTCTGAAGGGACAGTGTTGAGTGTGATGATCTGCGTTCACTTTTGGTCGTTAAATAATATTAAAGGCCCTATTATGAGCGAAAGGGGCATGTAAATGTTTACCAGATAGCAAAATCAAAAGAAAGAGGCAGTTTATAGGCAAAGAAACACAACTTTGTATGTGTTATCTGTAGGTGTTTCAATGATTTATTGTCTTATCTCATAGGACTATGAAAAAACAGTTCAATATGTTGTGTGTCTGGGTGTTTGTATCTGTGTAAAAATGTTGACCCTTCTGTTTTCAGTTGGGTAGCCTTGTCTACAGTTTGATGAATTTAACTGAGATTTTGTGGGGTTGAGGGTCATCTAAGGTCATTTGGGTCAGGGGAACGTTTTTGCTTTGAATTGTCTTCTAAATCACATAAAGAAAAATGCTGGCCCTCCTTGATGCTTGATTTGCCATACGATGTTGTAAGCACCTAGGGCACCCCTTTTTATTTTTAGTTTTGGTCCATTTTGTAGGTGGAAGGACATTGTGTTTTGTTTTGTATCAATTCTCGACGTTCAATTATGTCTGTGTGGTGTATAGCCCCCGCCTATGTTTGTCTATCGCCCACTGAAGAGAAGATTCGCAGATCAGTAGTTCCCTATGATGATTGTCCCATTAGCTGTGCCCCCTCCCACCCATGGAGGTTTTACGTCACCGACGCCCGCTCTCGGTTACTCCCCCCACGACGCATGTGGACACACGATTTGTAGGCTACCCGACTGGTTCTCACCCACCTCCCCCCCAAAATGGCTAATGGACAGTATGATCACAAACTGGCTTTAAGAGTGTTTCATCTCTAACGATCCACATGACAACCTTACCACCAATTCCAATGGAAGCAATGCATTTGGGAAGTACTGGTATCTTCTATAGGTAATGCATCAAAATTTCATTTGCGGATATATCCTTTATGCCCATTTTAGCAACTCCAAAGCTCGCACTTTTATGTAAGTCAGCAAATCAGTGATGCGTTGACAGGCCTAATTCTAATTTTTGTCTAAATTTAATTGGTGGATGCTTATTGGGCCGGGGCACGTATTAGGAGGAGAATATGTTAGCTTCATCAGGTTAAATTGTTCATTTGTAAAATCTTTATTTTATGTGCTTGATAGCACTATCAGTAATAAAATATACTCGCCTTACACTGATCTCTTTTAAAAGCTGCAGTATGCAAATTTATGACTGCGGTTGGTTAGCATGTTCCAAAGGACATTTGACAGACAAATGCTTGATGTGGACGGACACTTCCATGCGATTACTGTGGCGATGTCCCTGGTGGCTTTACAACAACTGACACACAATGGTGCTGTAGCATTCAATGCTCTGTTAATTCTTTTAGTGTCTCTCTAAGGAAGGGGAAAGTTCCATTGACTTACTTTTTCAACCCTACTAAATCATGTGAAGAGAGCCACTGACACTCAATTTGTCATGCTGTAATCATTGCAATCTGGAATTGAAAACCCACACTATGGAGCTGCAATATTATCTAGCCAGCAGTATAGGCAGTTTACATCAGTTTTTGTGAAACGATCTAAATAATTAAAGAATGTGTAGTGCATTTAATGCAAAACTTTGTTACTGGAAGGGCCTGGTAGAAATGGCAAAATTCATGCAGCAAGCATATAATGATATTTGACGGCACACAGTCAGAGTGGATTTCTGAATAATAATTCTCAGTGGCTTTATAAAGGGCCAACTCCAAGGTTATGGTATCGAATCTTTTTGCTCCAGTGTACTAAGAAATTTCTTCAAAGCAGTTCTGGATCCAGAGGGTGCAGAATTGGCAATAAGGACAATTGGGCAGACGTGAGCCAAAAAATGGGATGATTTCGCATGATTTTGGTCAATTAGGGGCGTACGGGCTGCGGTGCCCCCCCCCCTTTTCTGAGATCCACCACTTGTTTACAAGTATGATGAAAAGAAGTGAGATTTATAATTTAAAGTATGATCAAAGAAATCAGATTAATTAATGTAAAAGTATGATAACAAGAGAGATTAATGAAAAAAATTGGGGAAATAGTCCTGGATTTAAATTTATCTTGTGTCAATAGGTGGATAAGACTGTGTACTAAAAATACACCCGAAATGCGCATCAGTTTAGATCGGTTTGAAGGATTTGGTGACTGCGATTGAAATGTAAAGTGGATTTCTACCAAGGAATATACAGAATCTGTAATCCCAATGAAGTTACAAACTGGAATTACTGGTGGTGTTAACTCCCAAAGGGGTGTGATTAGGCCTGACCGAAACACCAGGGATTGAAACGTGCTAACCATAAATCTGACAGGGGTAAAAACATTCATGTTGGTTAGGGGGCACGGGGGACAACACTGCCTCTTCACCTTCTTTCTCCTTTTAGTAACAACAATTGGAAAGTGTTTTGACCAGAATGGAACAGTATTTTATGTAATCGGTCTCTACGGGCACAGCAGGTTGATTTTAGCAAAGATGGATGGGTAGACGAGATTGATTCTGTTCTTTGCTAATAATGATGATTTACATGGCAAGGAAGGGGCCGCATAATTAAGTTGGCATTTTAGCGGAAACAACTGCCAACACATTGTATTAATTTTTTCCACTCTCTCTCCATACCATGTGTGAAAATATATTTGGAAAAACCACATTTATTGGGTATAGGTTAGCCTCACTTTACCCTGGAGTCTATTAAAACATTTTAGTTGGGTGCTTCCTAACATTCCAGCACAGGTCCCTGGGTGTGATACACGCCCTAATCACTATCGGATATTAAAGCTGGCATTTGGCAAATCTGATCTTGTGGTCCCCTATTTCATGCAGGCAAATTCGTAACAAGAACCTCCGTTTGATCGTCACTCACTTCTACCTACACAGCATAATGTATTTTGTGCATGTGTGCTTATCACGGGCTATGTGCAGAAAACTGTACATATGTATGCATGTATTATATATACCGTATTTGGGTTCCTAATAAATGCCCCGGGGGTGGTGGGGCATTTTTTCAAAAGGGAGGGGCGTTTATTACAGTCAAAAATGGAAAGTCAAAAATCCCTGCAAAAATCACCTTACAACAAACTCTTATTTTCGCTGAATTTACCAATAATACAACGAAAGAGCATGCAACGCTGTTTCCACCTCCCCAGTTCAAAGTTCCCACACTAATTTAAACTATTACAACTGTGGGGCATACAGCGTTATGATACGGATACAACAGTCCCCTGGCCATTAATTATGTGATTTGGGGTAACTTAACTCTTTCATCATGATTGTTGTTATCTCCAAAAAACGGAGGGGGGCGCATTTATTAGAGCAGGGGCGTTTATTAGGAACAACACGGTATATGACCTACATAGCATTGTACCTTTTGGAAGCTATGTTGCAAAAGCTTCATTGTACGTGTATGCTTATATGTTTGATGCTTTATGCCATAGGCTATTTGTAATTTTGGTTTAGCTACGCTTTGACATGTTGTTTTTTGTAAATTTATTGTGCAAAATTCAAGGATTGGTAGCAAGGCAGACTGGTATTAACTTCCCAACCCGTCCGCCTAGGAACTGGTCTTTTACCTCCTTGGTTGCCATCTAAGATCTGAGAAGGAATAATTGTATGTAGCTAATTTGAAGATATTTTGCTTTGCATAGAATAGGTTGTACTAAGCAATGTGGCAATTCACCATGATGTAAAAACTAGTTTTAAAAATTGAGTGGTTCCGTCTTGCTAAGAGAAATAAGTCAGGAATGAGCTCCTTAAATACCTGAAATACTGTCATACTCGTTTTTCGCTTCGAAATAGTCAGCCTGAGGGCCAGCCCCTCCGTCCCTCCCCTACCCACCCCGCAACCCGAAGAGGTCAAACCCATATCTAATTACGTCTTTATAGTTTCCTCCCCACACCCAATCCCTCTGATCATGCCCCAAAGTTTTGGTATAGGGCCCTATTTTAAGAAGTTTAATTCCAGACAGTTGAAACTGCCCTTGTTTTCCTCATCATGTTTTGACCATCAATACAGGTCATTCCTCCAAATTTAAATTGAATTGTTAAGGATGTGCAAGTAGGATGTGGTCACCTGTATCTGCTACAGATCATTAGTAACACACAGTATTTGGCATTGTCAGTATGTTTCAGGCCACTTGCAATACATAGTGTAACAATTACCCAGCCGGACAAGAGACCGTAATCACCTCTTGTTGGTATACAATACTTGAGAACAAATCCTCTCAAAACAAAGTCTCACTTTCAGTAAAACGCATCTGGTGCTAATGATTCATATCACCCATCCCGATCATTTAAACAGATTCTCTTTTCTCGTGTTGTCGCAAAGCGCACTTGCACTTTGTTGCTATCCCCTATCTCAGGGACTATACTATAACTTGATGAACGGCAGGAGTCCTCCCTCAGCTACAAGAAGGAGAACTGACCAATTGGGTTCCTGTTGCTACATGTGGATTTGACATCTGAATAAGCGGCCTGGCCCGAAAGACTTTGGTGGCCATGTAGACCTTCAGTCCAGTGCATTTGTATTAATGTATTACTACTTGTTTTGTTCTCTCTCTGCTCTCTGTACGACGTTTCCCTGTGGCTAAAGTGGGGGTGCACTCTTCATTTGATGTGAAGCTAGGCTAAATGTTCCTGGTTTATTTTAGCTCATTGATTGAACGTAACGTATCCTGATTCCAATGGATTAAGTTCTGCTGTGTTTGAATCTAGCACATTGCGATGAAAATCAGTGCTAAAGAAGTGCATCTTCTTATTTTACAGTTTTAAGATTATGGTAAACAGTCCTCTATTTTTAGCAAAATTTTTCTTTTTTGGTTTTTTTAATATTGATTAAAAAAAGACTACACAGGCATAATTGATCTTAGGCCTAAGTTTCTGCGAAGTGCATTTTTTTTTTTTGGCTCTTGTAATTTCTTAGTGAACTTTTCCCTCAGCGATGTGGTAATATTGACTACAGTAAGTTAACTGGATGTAGAAAGATCACAATTACACACAACAAAATAAGAAGAGACCAAAAGGTTTCTGAAATGAACCCTAACTGCCCATAACTCACTAAACTCTTGAGCTGAGGCTAGAAAATGCAAAGATGCGATGACGGCATCAAAAATACGGACACACACTGGCCTGAAATGCACTGGCCCTCATGGGGCAGTGGATCCTTTGGCTTCCCTTCCACGGTCAGGGACTGGGTGGGCCGGGGCCCCCTGGTTCGAATCCCACGCCAAGATTCCAATCTTTCCTTACCTTCTATCCCTTTACCAGCTTACCTTCTTCCCGGGAGATTTAGAAACAAGAACATTGTTAGGGTTATAGATCAAACTTTGCTAACTTGTATTGTGCAATTGCCAATTGAAATTGCTATGAGCCCAATTAGGTTCAATTCCATGGAAGTTCGTATCTCCCATTCAACCATTGTATGAGAAAATACACCCCCTGTTTTGGGGTATGATTTTGGCGATCCTGTCTGTGGGGTCCACGATCATATATAGGGTATTAATATTTTATAGTTGAGCATCGAAGTTAATATTTAGCATTTTCAAGGTTAATAGATCCCTAAGTGTGTTTGGATACAAATCATCTATGTATGCAGTATTGTGCTCAAAAAAGTGTTTACCTGCTTTTGGTCCACTTTCAACCGAAATCGGCATTGAAGCTGGGCAGACGCTGCGGAAGTGGCTGTTACCGATGCCTTGATACTCACTCACTTTGATGCATTCTGGGCTACGGATGGGCAAAAGTAAGGCATCCAAATCAAATGCGTAGGTAGCGCGTATCCCGTTATTGTACTGCGATCCTGACACGCAAGCCCATGAGTGCTTCACGCAGTTCATTACGCGGCATTACGCTCAACAAAACACAACTTTGGTCTTCCGCTATTTCGATGTTGTCTCTACTCCCCTGTAGAGTTTTTCGGACGTTTATCCAATCAGAGACTGAGACGATGGAAAAGCCTTTAAAAAAATCAACCAATGAGCGCTCACTTTTCTCGGAAGTTTGGTTCCATGATTCTCGCATGGCGGCCATTTTCTTTCGCAACCGTGTTTCAGTTTCTACCCCGTAATTCCCTCATTATAAATCGAAAGCCCTGCCCCTCTTCCAACAATTTAAACCTTGTTTCTAGTAACGGATTTATAAGCCATGGTGAACAGGTTAGCTACGATTAAAACGGAAGCCATTTTTAGTGTTTTTTCGAGCCAAAAAACCTTGATGAAAAGGGATGTTTTTAGCACTTTTCAAAAATTGACTTCACCTTATCCTTGTTATTTTACCCCATATTTCCCTTCATAATTGAAGCCCTGCCCTCCTGACAACGCTTTAACCTTGTTGGAAAAGGCTAACGGGAGCTATTTAAAATTGTCGGCAAGCTTAAAGGGGGATGGCCCCGATTTAAGATATGAAGTTTTCATATTGTAGATTAGCCTTCAATCCAAAACCCCACTGATTAAAGTTTTCACGCCGATAGTTCAATCCGTGTGTGCGAGAGCTAAAAGACGTGATTTTGGTAAGCCCCATAGAGTACTGTGAAAATTAAATATTGGTGACCAAAATGGGGCACATTTTGATCATAACTTCCAAACCAAACATCCTTTGGCATTAAGATTTCACAGGTAAATGAGAAAAATAGTAAGCTTTCACCTGATACAAAAGTGATGACCACTTACCGGTAAAATTCTGGCTCTGGGGACGGGCTATAGTGATCGGGCCAGGACTTTAAAATCTGATGAGGGACAAGTAATTTTTCTTCCCCTTATATGATCGTGGACCCAGGACAGGATCGCCTGATTTTGATAAAACAGAACACCAATTCGCTGCATTGATTCATATACACACATATCACTGAACTGCATGCTTTGGGTGGATGTAGCATTTTAGTAAACACAAGTTGACCTAATAGTCTCAATTCCCAATGGCACATTTAGGTAACTCCCTTCACCATTGTATGAAAATACACCCCCTATGTTTGGGTATGATTTTGATACCCAGAACACCAGTCAGTACGTTGTTTCATATACACATCTCCTGAACTGTGCCCTTGGTATGAGGAATGTAGGCAAGCAAGCCAATTTGGGAAGGGGATCAGCCAAGCAAAAGTCAGTGCCATGAGTTGTTGGCATGATTCATCATCCAGGCATCCCAAAGTCCTCTTTGGTCCTGGCTAGATCTGATGATGATGATGATGATAGGTACGGTCAGGGATCTGAAGGGCCGTGTGCTCGCACGTAGTGGCGTTGCTGGCTTGTGCATGTCTCTTAAACAGCACTAAGTTGTGTAGCTCTCTGCCCCTTCGTGTGTGGTAGAATCTCTGAGAGTTTTGTTTGCTGTGGTCGAGACCAGATGTTGGTTGAATTTGGCAGTTTATGATTTTAAGTGATTAATCATGTGTTCCACCTGTTCAATGTATCAATTGTCTAGTTACAGAGCTACTAAAAACAATTATTTTGACGAGATTAATGGTTTTGCTTATTTTTTATGGTATCTATTTTTTTTTCCTCTGAAAATAGGAGATTCAAATTTCACCGTTTTCAATAGCTAACATTACAGCAATGGTTATTATGACATCTGAAATAGAGGCCAACTGTTGAGGCTACCGCAACCCTGGCCCAAATATGAAATTCTAAACCACAGGTCCCATTTACCATCAAAATACCATCGAAATACAAACGATAGCGATAATTTTCTGTTTTTGTTGTATGTAGAGGTACTTTCTTTGAAATTTGTAATTTTTCTCTCACTAGGACATTTAATCAGGGCAGGAGGTTCAACAATAGAGTGAAGTATATGGTCTTCTTAAAAAATACATGTGTTAAATCAATTAGAGGATTATACATTGTATTCAGGGAAAACCAGTGTAAATCCTCAATATCATCCTAAGATTAATGAAAATAGGTCATGTTTCACTTATACTGAACAGGATGAAGTAAAAACTTAGAGAACATAAAGGTATAGTTTGGGTCACGGTACCCTCTTTACGACAAATTGAAACCAAGGCGATACATTATTTAAGTGGAAGAACGATGCCTGGAGGGCCACGCAAAATAATGGTGTCATAAAGAGAGTACCGATTTCCAAAATCATACCTTATTTATTCTTACCAGCTTTATAATAAGATTCTTTAACCCAATATTGCGAATTCTTTACGGCGAATAAAACAGAAAGGACTGCCACCACCCAGTGGCAAAAACCAAACAACCCCCCTGTTGAACACAACGAACCATTTACGCACGAGACGCAACGTTGGCAGGCTAGGTGCGCGAAGAAGGTAGCCCCAAAATGCAGTGGGCACAGCGCAGCACTTCTACCTCCAAATAACATTCAATACGCAGCGGTACACCTGAGGTTCAAGTTCAATTGTTGAATTGAACCCTGGTCATCAGCCAACGAAATTGCTTAAATTTTCCAGCTATTGAAGAATTGCCAATAGACCACATCTACTGACAACCAAAATACATACGTTTTTTCCATTGGCAGCCTGTGTTAAATTCAAGGAGTTCGAAATACTTGATGACGGCCATGTGACCCCAGTCAGAAACCTATTCAACACAATGTGTGTTCTTTCTGGAAAGAAAATGTTAGTACTTAGTCTGGGAAGTATAATTGTGGAAAGGAAATGATAACATAGCACACATGAACTGCGTGAGCAAGGAGGAAAATAGCAACCTCGTTTTCGGGATGTGTAGTTGGTCAAAGTTTTACCGAATGTCTGTGTTGCTGTGGTGCTGTAGTACGAGTGTGCGTTATTCCTATTCAGGTAATTTTTAAATACCACTGTAAGGATTTGTTAACACGACTTTGAAAAGCCCTATGTCTTGGATTTTTTAAGCACCTCTGTACGCAGTAAAGTATGGGTATGTTGCAATGCATTATGGGATTGATTTAAAAAACCCGATTATATATTGTTCCTGTGTTTCGCCAAGTTTCAAACTTTCAAAATGGTTTCAAATAGGTTTGAAGTAGGACATTTGTGAAAAATATGGAATATTTCAAAGAAGAGTAATGCATTAATTCAATAAAAAAGGGTGGAGAATTTCATCAGGAGCAGCTGTGTGACAGGCTGGAGAAAGAAAATGTATAACCACTGCCAAGCTAATTAGGGAGAAATTTCTCGTTGAAACCATTACAAAGCTTTGCTAAAAAGCAACTTATAAAACAAACATGATACTCAAAAAACTTATGTACATGTTCTTGTTCTCGCATGTGTTAAAATCAATGATGCAAATAATTTTTTTTTTGGGGGGGGGGGGTCAAAATCTCCCGTTTTAATGATACTCCAGTTGAAAAGCAGTTCTGATGATTCTACACACTGTATAATTATTGGAGTTATTTCTACTCCAATTGTTTTTGTCAAGTTGAGAACTAGAGCTCATACATTGAGTGAAGTAATGTGGTACGATCATGTCATGTTGATTTGCAGATCCGGCAGCTGAAAGTGGCACACTTTGTACATTAGGGAGCCTTAGATCATTAACATTGGCTTCCCAATGGGCTAACAATTCCATGTCATCATTCAAAAGGCAACGTGCTATGTGCATGCCATGCCCCTCCCTGCAGCCTGACTGGCGAGCTACTTTTGTGTGATTTCAAAGAAAGGAATAAAAAAATGAAAGGAGGAAGAGTTTGGAAGATGCAAAAAGCAGACAATAAATCAAGATAGGAGGCAGCATTTTTGAGATCACTGTTTGGTTTGCTTTGCTTTTGCATTTTACTCAGTTTCTGTGAAACCATTGGGGTGGGGTTTTCATAGAATTACTATTGGGTAAAGATCTGTTAGAGATGCTCCTGCAAAAAGAGTTAGAGGCCTTTTACCAATCGTTGAAGTCACCTGCTTGTGCACCAATCTAATGATTATCAGAAGTCAAAGGTTATTAAGAGTCATTTGAGGTCATTTCCCATTTTGGTTTGTCTAAAGTTGTGTTTTGAACATGTCATAAAGTCTGTTTAATTAACACATTGTTATTGAGCCAATGGTTTAACCAACTTTAAAGGCATTGCAGGCTGGGAACCTCCCATTTCCAAATCTTGAAACCACCCCTCAATTTTAACCTCACATGTACCTCTAACCTCAACTTGAACATGTAACCCCAATCTTAAAAGGACCCCTTATCATGGTAGCATGTGGTGTAGATGTTACCCCCTTCCCACCAATCGTACTGACTACAATTGCAACTTAAAAAACATTAAGGTAACCCCTTACTGAGAAAAAAGGAAGGGTCCCTTAATTGTGTTTTAGGATTTATTTCAGCGGAGAGAACAGTCCACAACATGCTTGTTCTGGCTGTGAAATGCCATTAAGTTGTACAATGTATTTAGGTAAGCTGAGGCTCCATGGGCAGCAAATGCCAGCTTTTCATCAGTGCAACTTATGATAAGAGTATGCGCCCATACTGTGGGTTATATTCAATTCAAGAAACAGATGAGAGAGAGACAGAGGAGAGAGAGATGACATTTTACTGAATTAGGCTTATAGTTGTACCAAGAAAGCAGATGGCCTACCTTATTTATGAATTCCTGGCCGAACCATCCATAACAGGGGGACAAGGGAAACATAGAACGTTAGTAAAGCCCCCTCCCATTTTAAAAAATATGTCGAGTGTAAGGCATTGGGATTCAGGTAATGAGAGGTCAAATGAGGGCATTATATAAAATTTAAGTAAGGGATACTAACTACACAGGATAGGCTGCCGATCCAAGAATTGGAGGCATACTGCATTAAATCAGCAGCTCATCCGTCCTTAAGTGGCACTGTGAAATAAACAAGGGAGATTCAGAAAAACCTCATAGAGGAAAAACAAAATGGCATCCACAGTCAAAATCATAAACATGGAAGCTTTCAGATATATGCTAGCCTAATTTGTGAGGCTGTTTTATCTACTTTTCAGGAACATTAAGTTGTTTTTATTTCAGAGGGAAAATGAAATGAATGCTGCCTTGAATATGATGCAATGGTGATTTTGGTGTCTCGTAACACATCTGAAAGTACAAAAATGTATCTGTAAGGGCCATATACAACACTGTAATTTAGTCCAACGATATATACGAGTTACATCACTTACGACAGAAACGATCAAGTATCCTATTACTATCTCATGCAATTCAAATTATTAACCGCAGTGCTACCAAAAAACAGGTGACCATGATTAGGAACATTTTGGGATAGCTAGAACTGGGTTAGAGTTACTCAGTCGGACGGGCGCCATGGGTATCGTTACTAGCTTTGCAAATAGCGAGCAGTTGTCTTGTCAAAATAGAATCAGAGCTCGCAAGAGGATAACAGAGGAATTGGACACATAGACATGCTATGGATATGAGTAGTAAAATAACGTTAATGAAAAAAGTATTTTGTAGTCTTCCCCATATTTGTGATTTGTTTCAAGTATTGCAGCTGATCTAAATTTGTATGAACATTGCTCAACTTGCTGTCATCACTATGGTCTGCATAAGGTGGTCAGGTTTTCAACACTGCATAAAGTACCAACATGTCTAGTTCTATCTATCTTTTGATAGCCTACTGGAAATGCCAAAAAAATGGTGTAGATTTTTCAGTGGCAATGTCCAACAGGATCCTGTTTTTATGAACATTCCAGGAATTTGAAGTCCTGATGCATTCTTTACAACCCATGGCTTGTGAAATAAAATTTGTACATAACCTTAAATGTGGATGTTACACAAAGGCCTGGCAGTTTTGTGCAGATCACAATGCTATAGCTTAATATGAATAGCAGAATTGAGGTATGTAGTATGGAGTAACCTTTGTCTATAAGCCCTTCATTCTTATTATTTTCTTAGTTTTACAAGCGACAAAACTTTTCCCCAAATAGCAAAATCTCCTCGCAAGTGTTCCCAAGTTACCACTATTTTCAGGCAATGGAAGAACCTTGTTGGTTAGCAACTTAGAGTGCAAGAGGGGATCTTTCATCTCATTCATCATACCACAAAGGTCTTCATTCCACCAGTAGGGTCTCCCAGTTTCCTTTCTTGTTGATTGACCTAACTTGATCTGATAGGATTTCTTGGGGTCTTGGGAATTTCCTCTCAAATGCAATGATTTCCCTTTAAATTTGATGCATATGTTCATTTTTCAGAATGTAATAGCATTAAACACTTCATCCATAATAATAATGTCAAAATCAAAAATGTGAGTTTTAACATTTTTCCAATTTGGTATATTTATTTTGTACATACATACTTGAAACAACTAACATTTTTGGAGAAAAATGGGATCAGTGGTAGGGGTTAAAACTTTCAGATGATTTGGCAAGTGATGTCGCTTGACACTTCGATTGTATTTTTAATTTCCCTATGCGAAACATAAAACCGGATGTGTGTATACTAGCCACTAGTATGTACAGCATACAATTGTCAGAAAAATCATCCCAAGTCCTGATCCGACACACAGGTGGCCAAAATATCCACATTTCTGCCAGTAAATCTTTAATTTGCGTCAATCTTATCAAGTTTTAACACATTTTTGGCGTGCGTTGCATATGCAACATATCCCGTGAGGCCTCACTATCTGACATAATGTTGAAGCGGTTTTGGTTATTATACTGGCTTTTCACCTTAAAATTTTGCATAAAGTTGCCTGTTAACAGTTTTTTGTCTTTTTTGGCTCCCTTTAAAAGTTCAATTGCTTGCCCTTAAGCTTTATATCAAATTGATTTCAATTTTTGAAAGCTGTTTGGGTGTTCTTACCCAATTAGTTTTTCATATCTCGGCCCAAAGGGTGTACAAGTTCTTACCATCATCCTACATTATGACAAGAAATCCAAAGTGGGCAGTGTAATTTGCAATATTGATAGTAAAAGTCCTATAAATAAGAAATGGACTGGACCATTAGTCAAATAATAGAGATAAAAGAGGAGCGTGCCATAGAGCAAGAAGTTGTATTAGCGGCCTGTGTTGTGTGAACCACTAGGAAATACAGAAGTTATGGAACAACCATATGGAAGGGGAAAGATGGTAGTAGCACCCTGGGGGGAGACCGTATAAAAATAGCTTAGTATGCTGTGCCATGTAGGGATGGTGGAGGGGATGGGTATGGATAACCTGGGGAGCCTAAAGTTGTGTGTAGATAACCCAACATGGGGCAGGCCAAAAATGTACCTTTGGAAAATGGATAAAGAGAAATGGCCTTTAAGTGACAAAAATGGGGAGAGTTGCGCAATTCATGACTTTGCAGTGGGTAAACTGTGTGGTAGATGACACTCTTACAGGTTTACCTTGAATGTTTAGGAGGAATGACCTTTGACCTTATTTCAACGGTCACAACATGTCATTTTCGCACTATACCATTTGCACGATCCCCAAATGCATCTCGTATTGAATACGCCATTCCCATCCGGGAACTTTTTACCAAGTCATGTTTACAAAAAAATTGTTGTTCGTGAAAAATATCAATCGCGTCGTCGAACATGCCTAAAATTATAAATACAAAGTACTTTTCCACATGAGTTTCAAATCTTACAAAAATGTAGAGAATATCAGAAGGCACAAACAAACAAGGCATCTGGTGTTGAAATTCAACGATGCGACAAAACGTGATATTTTCGTCCGTAACTGCCCTACTCGTCACCTGACGGCGATTACACAACTACAGTGCAACGTCCACAGAAAGGTTAAGTTTTCTGGTATTCTCAATTCTTACGCTCTTACCAAATGTGTTTGTCCGACTTGAGGCTGTACGAGTTCCCGGTGATGGAATGGGGCACAATAACTATAATGCAATTTTGGGGGATCGTGCCAATGGTCTATTGGACTCTTGTACAGTAATGCCCAAGACTGGCAGATGTTAGGAATCATGAACTTGTGTGGTAGATGACACTTACAGTTACATTGAATGATGGAGAATGACCTTTGACTTATTTCAAGGTCATAAGGTCAATTTTTCTGAATTTTTACAATATCCAAAAATTTCCCCAAGAAGTCCAATGAACCCTGCAAAATGGTTTACCGGTCTGAAAACTGTCTATTTGAGTGATACTGAAGGGCATCTCTGATTAAAAATTGCCAATTAAAACGAACCGATTTTCAAAGATGTTTTCTTGAAAATTTGGTTATTTGCCATAAGCATGTACATGTAAATTAAACTGGAGTTTTTTTTTAGGCCAACAGATTGCCAGTTTAAATTGAAATAGCATTGGCATCTTCCATGTTCATTTCTTAGCATCAACACGTACGTTTAACTTTCCAGTTTGCAGGGGACATAAGCTTAGAGCAAAAACAAATGCGAGAGAGAGGAGTGGTGTTATTTACAGGGCAAGTGGTATAGGACCATATCTGTTGCCTGTTGCCGGTGGCATTGTGTATATTCAGACATCTCTGTCACCTCCCACATGATATGTTGGTTTTATATAGAGCCACGTGCCGTTCCCTCCCCCCCCCGATCCATCAACAGTGACAAAGCTTTACTACTGACACTTTATATAAAAGCCCGCTTCTGTTCATCTGAGATAGGAAGTACTAGATTTAATATATTTGAGAAATGGACAAAGCCACATGACTGTCAGTTTTCCCCCCCCCCCCCTGGGAGGTTGATCCTCAGAATTTCTGTGAGTTGATATGATGGAATGAGATGAGTGGTCTCTTAACAACACAGAAACTATGTGTTTCAGTGTGATCTTTTATTTTTTTCAGGGAATCTCAACCTTTTCTGTAATTGAATTATGTGTGCAAATGAATCTAATCCTTGGACTACTTGTGTGTCCATTTGTGAGGTATATCCCTTTGGCGTGTAGTTATAATCTGGGCTGGGGCAAACCAAATTTTTCAAGCTATCTTAAAGTGTCTGAGCAGTGTATATATATTGTGATCTAGTTTACAAAGAAAATGTGAGTCGTGGAGGAGATAATGATGCTGTGTATAAATTCTTAATATATGGCCCCCTAGTATTCACGCGTTGAGGGAGCTGTAGAAAAACACAGTTTCCTAGGTGTGGGTGCAGCATACTTAATATAGGGTAACAAAAAAATTGGCAACTTATGAGAGTAATATGACATGCCATTGATTGTATACCAAGGCAATGGCATTTCACTAATCTCATGAAAATAACAGTACTCGATAATACATGCCAACGGGTGGCAGTGCTCCTGAAAATTGGGGGAATTTGACAATCATTCCTGAGAAGATTTGATGGTGAAATTTTGTGACATTTAAATAAAGAAATACTGGATTTAAGGGAAATTGTGAATCTTTGTATTGAAATTTTGCCATATTGGAGGAAAGTGGCATTTTTTTTTTCCAGCCGAGGGAGGGGGGGGAAGTTCCAAGAGGGAAGCATTCATTATAGGTTTTCTGTTTATTTTCATTGCAAACATAGCCAGCACCAATCTGGCATACCTGGTGAATGATAACGCACAAAAAGTACATGTTTTGACCAAATCAACAATGGCTACATCCACAGCTGTATGAAACAGAGCATATATCTGCCTGCTTATGTTCTGTTTAAAAAAACGCACTTAAACATTTTTTCTCTTTTGACATTTTTAGGGGGTTTTGGGGGCTCTTAGGAATTTTTGGGGAATTTGCCCCCTGTCAATTGTCCCAGTGTATACCTGATTTTTTACGCACATTTGTTTGAACTAAAATTGAGGGGTATTTATTAGAGGAGGAAATACTTTATTACAAGACCATCGATTATCGTGTATGGAAAAAGCAGTATTTATATAGAATAGGAATTTTTTGCAAAATCAATTCATGTTATAGTGGTTGTAGGCCGATTTCTCAGCATGTTCCTATTTTTGGCTGATTTACCAAAGATCTATGAACGGTCTCAATAGGAGGCGGGGCTCGCGGGCCAAAATCCGGCCCACCACCATTGATTTTTGGCCCTCGACTTACTCAAATATATAAAAGCAAACTAAGAAATTCGGTGAATTTGGCCTCAAGTGGAACTTTCAAATATGTTGGGCATTCTCTTCTGGCCCTTGCTTCAGCTAAAATACTTGAGAACCCCGGATCTATGACTATTAATCTCTATGTACCTGTATGTACATGATCAACTCTGATTTACGAATCAATTTTAATTGTGGGTCTAGGGCCCAGGCCTTATTTTACACACACATGCCTTCGCTTTGCGTTGTTTTATGTCCCCGTCTTTCTAATCATCATCCATATCTTAAATATCACAAGTTCATGATCCCTATTTACTATTCAACACATGTTGCATTTACATTGATGATACTAAATAATTCAGTGACAAGATACCACTAACAAAGAAGGTGACTTGAAAGAACACCTTGCCAGCAGGAGCAGCTGCTGATCTGACAATCGCGAACTCGTCAAATAGCGGTCTTCAAATGTAATGTGATTATATTCCTTGTATTTGGCAGCTGGCAAAATTTGATATACAAAAGTGTTTTGTGAATACTTCAGGGCTTATTACCTACTTATCTTCATTAGAGGCATATAGAATGATGTAGTGGATATACATCTCCATCAATTACACTAACATTTGTCGAACGAAAATAAGCTTACTTCGATCGAAAGTTGATGATCCCTGGTACTGAGGCTTCATTGGCCATTTGCAAGGTCAACCATAATCAGGGAGAACCTTGACCTGGCAACATTTAACCAGTCCAATACTCGTTATTGTTAGGTGCTGACATAGTTCCAGTCGCATTGACGTCTCTGCTCATAGCATTGCTTAACACTTGATGTCGGGTCAAAATCCGGTAATTGCGCCACCAATTCCTCGCGAGATATCCGACTGGAAGTATAATCGTGGGGCATGTACACCGGCATTTGTACTTACACTTCCAAATGTTACCTACATAATAGTAAAGGATTTTTTCATTCACTGAATCATGAAACTGAGTCTTTTTCCCTACACATTGCAACCGACCTTGCCAAATTTGTATATATAATAATTGAAATGATGACAGCTCTTCTGTTGATTGTTAACAGTGAAGTAAAAAAAATTTTTCATCTTAAATGTTGAGTTAAAGCCCCCAAACAATAATTCAGCCATTCTATGGAGTTTCAATATCCTCTGCTATATATATAACAATTTGGATTTGGTTGAATTGATAAATTTAAATTGCTCTTACAAAATCTTGCTTACCTTGCAATCCATGTTGATTTAACAATTTGCATGAAACTTTGTGGATGAAGTTTAAGCAAGCATTCCTTACGAGTCTTTAGAACACTAATGTCCTTCATGATGACTAGAATCTGCTACCTTCAATCCGATGTTGATGCAAATTGTGATATCACATCTGAACACGGAGATGGCAGCAGCATTCCTTACAAGTCATTAGAACACAAATGTTCTGTCATAACTTCGTATTGAAGAACGGGTATCCATCCAAACTAAAAAACATCTCAATCGAGCGATGGCACTGCATTAGACTGGACCGCCACTTTAGACTGATAGCATCTTTTGGGATTTGCCTCCAACAAGCCGGGGTTGATCTCTTAATCCCAAGATCAGTCTCTCCCTCACTATATCCCTCATTTTAGGTTATCTTAATAAGCACCAGCTGATGACCTTAAGACTTAAATATTCCCTAGCGTGTGCCTTGAAGCAATGCAGCAGTCTTTAACCTATGAGCTCTTAAATGTGAGGAAGATGTAATCTTAATAGGTTTTAAATCTTGTCCATCTTTTTTCTTAAGAACTGGCATCATTAACACTAATGTTTGCTTGAACAATAGCCTTAAGCTCATTGTGAAGACCTTATACCTCAACACTTAGCGTGCTTAACGATTTTGATGTATTCTTTTGCCTCGGATTGAAGAAAATAGAAAATTTTTTGCATATTGTGTTTTTGCTTGTGTGTATTGTCAGTGTGGAAGCGTGTGTATATCAGGGGGCACACTTAACTTTGGCTGGGTGTGTAGCACCGAACTTGAAAGCTTGAGAACAAAAAAATTATGCAAAGTTGGGTCTATGGAACTGAATTTTAGACCAATCTAACGGTCTTACGGAACTGAATTTTGAGGCCAAATTAGGAAATATAGAACTTTAAAAGTAAAAATTTCCCCAAATATTTGACTAAGGATCTAACATTTGAGATTTGAGCAAATTAAGGTCTTCAGAACTGGTGCATCCTTGAACTGAGAGGTCTAAAGAACTGGAGAAGTATAAATCACAGTGCCCCCTGTATATCTGTAAGTTGGGTACTTTTTGTTGTTCTGTGCATCAAATTGTTGTTCTGTGGGGGGTAAAAATTTCCCCAAATATTTGACTAAGGATCTAACATTTGAGATTTGAGCAAATTAAGGTCTTCAGAACTGGTGCATCCTTGAACTGAGATGTCTAAAGAACTGGAGAAGTATAAATCACAGTGCCCCCTGTATATCTGTAAGTTGGGTACTTTTAAGTAAAATTAAAATTGTTGTTCTGTGCATCCATGGAGAAGCTCTTGTTCTTCTAGAGGTAAGTGCAGTTGATACCTTCATATCTGGTGCTGTTACCAATCTGAAATCTTCAGGTAGGCAATTTCTCTCAGCCGCAAGGCTCTAGACAGCTCTTCACCATGGGGATTAGAATAGAACCTATTGTCTGTGGCTAACTTGCAGATCAAATGATGCCTGCAATTTTCCCCAGTAGGACTGCCGGTCTGTGATGGATCGGCCGTTGAGATCGACTTGCTAGTTTAATGCCACAGGGTAGCTTCCAGATAGAAGAAGGGGCAAATCTGTCATAAAATTGGCTTTTGTGGATTGACCCCTTCTAATGACTGCTTAATTTAACTACGTCAGGGTTAGCAGCACAACTTGAGCAAGTTACCAGAGTTTTGCTCAAGTTCCTTTAAATGCTTAAAGTCAGATTGAGATTTTGAGGGTGCCTTCAATTTTCTAATATATTTTTTTTAATTTATGATGTTTGTCCACATACTAAGCACTGTGTGAAATGGCTAAGCTCAAATTGATGGCATCAAATGACAAATCCAGTTTACTTCAATCTTTAGCAGTTTAGGTAATTTTAGTTTATAATTTTTGTGTCGTCTGCAAGAATTGCAGAAGGCACATATAGGGATTACCCTGGTCGTATATCTGTGTGTGTGTGTAGTCAAAATGTTAACTCTTAATATCTTAATATATTGCATGCCGTATGAGTTCCATAGGGCTATGATGATGTAACTTGGTGGAGAGGAGGGGGTGGGGTGGGGTGACATGTTGGTGATCTCATGTGACCTTGTGTGACCTTTGGCCGATCAAAATGTCAACCCTTAATATATTGCATGCCGTGTGAGTTCCGTAAGGGCTACAATGTGATGTAACTTGGTGGAAAGGAAGGGGCGGGGTGTTTACTAAATTAAGTTTTTTTTTAAATTGTGTTAAAATTTTGTTTTTAAATTGACCTCAATTAAAAAGTTCAATTGGAACCAAACTTGTGTCATAGGTGCACCATGGGATCCTTCATATGTTGATGAGGTCAAAGGTCATATGCCAAGATCGGCAGCTTATATTCTTTGAATATAGCCAGCGCGAAAGCAGAGAACCGCAAAATTCTAGTTTTTATATATTAAAGTACAATATAAACTGTAATTTTCAAGTATAAAATTTTTGCTGATTTTCAATTTTTTGGAAATTTGTCAAATTGCTTTATTGGAATCTTTGAGAAGTATGATGTAAGACCTACCATTTTAGACATTTCATTATCTTGACCAGTGAGTGGAATATTGAGATCATAGGTGTAGTTCTTCCATGTACAAACGGTGGTATGATGAGGTGTGAAATAATACCTTTTCACAGCCAGTGTGGTGAAATACCTTTATTCTCATCCTCATATTGTAGGATAAAGATCACCTTGAATCTAAGGTAAACAAAAAAAAATGACTAACCCTTTCATTGTAACAAACATTGTAACATAGACAGATACAGTAAAAACTACAAATATTCTAAAAATAAAATTCTTAGGTATAATAAGAACAAGACCAGACAGGAACCAGTGAAATTGCACAAATTCCATGGCTGTTTAAGATTGTTAAATTTAGTTACTACGGTAATCATCCTCAGTTAACATGATTCTCCACTTTGCATTCAATTCTCAAAGTATTTGGCAGAGGTGGCCCCCCCTGAAAATGGGCGACGCCTGACGTAATTTTGTCCTTATTTCATGTTTTCCCCTAAAAAAACAAAAACATAATACAACAATGGGGGAATGTGAATTAATAGAAAAAGAGGGGGTAAAATTGTATTATCTATCTCTACAAAAGGAGTTTATATTACCAGCTGCGCAATAACATCACGTACAATCATCTCAGGTAACATCGTATAATAAGTTACATGTAGCTATGCAAGATTTCTAAGCCCTTGTCATGTGGTGTACGAGACTCCGTTGTGTGCTTGGTAGGACTTGACAAGTCTATTCACCGCCTTAGGTCAGATACAATTTGCACCAAATGAGATTAAAGGATCAAGTCATTTCAGCATCGCATTTTGATTTATAACAGTGTGTAACTGCTGGTGGGTGTGGATTCCTTTTTAAAAAAGCTGGCTCAGATTGGAAATATTGATTAATTTGGTCGCGTCCCAACAAGCTTTGAAAAGTGGGTCATTTTTGACGTGCCAGGGACTTGAACGTATTTGAAACAGACCTCTTTGGTTCATACGGGAGTTCAGTGACGATTGGAGTAACAAAGTCAGTGTTTGTTTTTTTCCCCACATCTTATGAATAAAACTTTATCTCCAGAAGGTTAAATAATACATAGAAATGTATGCATTATATATTATTAATCTTTCCCTGAATGGCCAGCGCACGATAGTGTTGAAAAAAAAACCCCATGTGCGCTTGGTCCTGATGCGAACCGCGACCTTCCATACTTACATGCGCGCCGCTCGAACCGACTGACTATCCAGCTGGGTCATAGAAGAGCGATATATATCATCTATAGGTGTTAAGTATCTATCGCTCTTCGATCGACCCAATGCTTGATAGCTCAGTCGGTTAGAGCGTCGTGCATAGTATACGAAGTCGCCGTTTTCGAATCCGGCCAAGCGCACATGGGTTTTTTTTTTTTCAACACTTATTGCGGCGGCCATCTCCAGGGAAAGAATAAAATATTAATATCCTTGCCTACCCTGGAGACTAAGTAGTTTTAAATTTCAAATGTATGCATTGTTGAAAATGGTTTTGTATTGCTTTCTTTGACAAGGTTTGGGGGATCAAAGCAATGGAAGTAACTTGAAGTATAAACTTGCAGCAAATTCACCTGAGTCAAATGATCCTCAACCAATTTAATGATAGAACAATGAAAAAAAAATTTAGGGAGTCACAAGTTTGTACAGTTCATGTCAGGAATACAATAATGAACTAATGCGTTTGGTTTGCAGGATGTGTGCATATTTGTATCTCACTAGGCATCTTATATGTTAAAATATAGGATGCAGTGGGGGGGCAGAGCTGTTAATTTATGATACATTACTGTGTACATTATTGTCCCTTCCGAACGAGTTCGGAACAGGGACTATCAAATGAGCAGCGACCGTTCGTCCGTCCGTTCGTCCGTCCCGTCCGTCCGTGATAAAAATGTTAACCCATGTGTATACATGTAGCTAGAGTCCGTAAGGGCAACAAATGAATGTAACTTGGTGGAAAGAAGCGGTTGATGAGTTCTCGACTGATTAGATTTTGGGCTTAAAATATGCTAATAAGTATCCTCATTTTGCATATTTAATGAAAATTTTCCTGCAAGGCCTGTGTACAATTTTTCTGTGCTGGAAGTTTCGTAAGGTGTATAATGATGGTAACCTTGGTGGAAGGAGCGGGCTTGAAAGTTCTCGACCTGATTAGATTTTGGGCGTATTTTGGGCCAAATTGAGTATGCAAATGAAGCTAATAAATATGCAAAATCAGTGTAATTGCTATATTTTTGACACTGTCACAAAATGGATACTTACTCACAATTCCTGTGCTGCTTGAAAGCCTATCATGGCCAACATCTTCTTTGCAATTTGAAGTTATGTGATATATGCGGCAGCGGCTTGGTATGCAAATGCGCTAATTAAATATGCGCATTGTATCTCGAAACGTACGTCGGATATGCAAAATTCCTTCGCTACATGATGACTAACTATGCCATAGGGGTGTTGGGGAGGGGTTAGGTAATTGCGGGGTGTTGGGGGGGGAGGGGTTAGGTATTGCGGGTTGTTGGGGAGGGGGTGGGGTGTTTGCATGGTGTTAGGGAGGGGGGGAGTGTTTGGGGGAGGGGTGAGGGTGTTGGGGAGGGGTGGGGTGTTTGGGAGGGGGTAGAGTGTGCATGTTTTTGTGGATGGGAGTGGCGTGTGCGGGTGTTTTGGGGAGTGGGAGGGCGTGTTACAGGGTATGGGGGTGGGTTGGGGGGGTTGCCTGGGAGTTGGGGGGGTGTTGAGGGGTGTTAAGGATGGGTGGGGTAGGTATTGCAGAGTGTTGGGAGGGTGGGGTGTTGGGGAGTTTGTGTGTGTTAGGGAGGGGGTTGTGTTGTTGTGGGTGTTGGGTGGGTGTGCTCTGTTTGGGGTTGGTGTGCGGGGTGTTTGGTTAGGGGTGATTTTGTAGGGTGTTGGGGATGTGGTTGGGGTCTTTTGTTGGATGGGGTTTTTTTTTTGTAGGGTGGTGTTTGTTTTGTTGGGGGGTTGTCATTGCTTTACCGCATGTTAGTGATCGCGACATTCGCCGGGGAACCTATTTTTATGCATCGCGTAAATACGAGTTCGCCTTGTTGACATATTGAATCTCTATTTATGCTATCAAATTCAAAAATGACATAAAAGACAAGTTACAACTAAAGAATTAAAGCAACAGAATCCGCGCCCCACACATCTGCTTTCATATCAAAAGATGATTGCATTTATATATCCTTGGTCATTTTAACCAAAACTTTTTAAATATAAGTAACAACATTTTAAATCTGCAGTAATCTCCCTTCATTTGCTCATTTTCGTATGTTTTTATTCTATATAATAAAAAATTAAAAAAAAAAGAGAGGATTTGTTTGTTTTGCCTATCAAATATCGTGTCTTATTATATTGGCATTCCCATTATTTAGATTAGTTACATTATATCCACTACGATAAAAAATATTGGACTGGCCCCATCCAATATGACATGATATTAGATAGGCAACAACAAATCCTATCTTTTATCAGTATTTAGTTTGGTTGTTTATCCTCCAAAAAATCTTCTATCTCAATCAATTAGTTTAAAACGGCAAAAGGGCACCCGTAACCTTAACATTACGGCGTAGCACTTGCGCGATGACAACTATCATTAGTCATATTAGTTAGGTAACAACCAATGATGTTGCGTGTTGCTTACTAAACCCCACTCACTGAATAAGGCATTGTAAATAAACAGATGTGTCCACCAGTTGTTGTATGCGCCACGCTTCCAGAACCAGTGCGTAGTGCATACAGTTACAGTTCTTAAAAGTGGAAATATTTAGCTACATTTAAGTTGCGCTTTTCACACACTTTTTAGATGCAAAAATGTTTACTTTGTGTGTAGTCTATGTAAGTAGCTGAAAAAGCGAATTTAAAACCAGTTAAAATCTAAAAATTGCAGAAGCACACAAAATTACATGCGAAAAATTACTGTGTGTCATCCCGCGTTGAAGTATGCTCATGAAAAAGGATCGGAAGAGTTGGTGAATAATACATCTAATGGCTTGCCTTTCTTTTTTCCTCCTTATTATCACAGATTGGATTCCCAGGACTGAATTTAATGGAACTATCTGATTTTTTTCCTCAGTATCACATGTTTATTGTAGGCAGAGTAGCCTCCCAATAAAAGATCAAGTGTTGTGGTGCGGCTTGCTGTGTACCTACTGTAGGTACAGCTAACAGCAGCACGTCACCATGGATGTCAAACTAATAACCACAATGGAGCCCCCATCTCCAGTGGGAATGGACACCAGTAGCGTGCAGAGTCCGGAAGCTTTGAGCCTACCGTTTCTCAACAACTCGGAAAAGCGAAAGCATGACACAACGGTAACACTACCGGGGAGCATGACATCTCCCACTCACCAACCGATGACGGGTACTCAATGACCAGTCAACCAGTGACCAATATACCAAAGCCAAACCAAATTGTGACGTTTCCCAATCCCGTAGTGACCAATATATCCCTTGCTGGGCAGCCTATGGTCACCAATATACCCACTTCAAATATACAGACGTTAATTGGTCAGCCGACGCCGGGGCAGACGTTTCTAAGTCAATTTGCGGCTGCTAATCAGTCCATCATTGGTCAACCAATAGTGGGCCATGTAGCTGCCGCCAGTCAGCCAATCAATCTTAGTCATTTTTTTTCAAATCAGCCAATACAATTGGCGACGAACCAAGGCGGGATACAACCCGCCACAATGACGGTGCTTGCAACAAACCCGGTGTCAAATGCTGTGCCTCAACAGCACGGGGTTGTTAGGACTGCACAAAATATACCGGGAATAAGCAATGTAACAATTTCGCCAGCGACGACGATTCAGCCGGCAACGGTGACCGTTGTGGCGGCAAACCCTGTAACAAATACATTGGTGCAACAAACTTTACCACAGCAACAGCAACATCATCATCATCAGCAGCAGCAGCAACATCCAATGTTAGGTGGCACTGCAAAAGCATTACCTGGACAACCGATTACGGTTGCCCCAGTAACAGTAACTCAGGCAACAGCAACTATGCCAACAGCAACGCTAGTGTTGCCGTCTCAAATCCCCCAAATTCAAATTGGTGATTTTGTATTGCAAAATAATGAAGGACAAAGAATTGTGGTGGAGGAGAAATCGCTAACGGAGGATATGGATAAGAAAAAAGATGGTAAGTTTTCCATTCCTTGTACATTACTTTTTGTTTCAGGTGTTCATTTCCAATACTGAAGTTAGACATGAAGAATGGCATTGGAAGACTGAGAACAGCTCTAAGGAAGATAACTTTGTCATATGAATGGAAGAAGGTTGTAAGTGAAATAGCTGCCATTTGTCAGAAGTTCCCATCAAACTTGCAAAGTCTTTGGTCAGTGGCTCTTCAAATGGTTCTTATGGCAAATGTGTCACCTGAAGACCCATTTCAAGAGCCACTGACCTAAGGTAAGATAAATTGAGTTATCCTACCGTGTTTGTCATAATCCCATGGACATGACATGCGCATGCGTATCTCTTCGCATAAACTGCGCTTACATGCAATCCAATGGAGCGTTATATTGGTGTGAAAGCAGGAGAATATAGTTAAATGGCCAAGGGATTTTGAGAAATACTCTAATACATGGCAGCGCACAAGTGTATCACATGGGAGCTATTGCACTTACAACCTTTTTGCATTCACTCGACAACTTGTCGTCCCATTTCTTTCAGGTTACCCCAGTGAAGTGACGTGAAGCAAGCCAGGATTTCTTTCCCTTCCTGATTAGGTTTTTAACTTTGCACTCAAAGATTGAGAACTTATTGGCTTCAAAGAATACATGGATCAAACCAGCGCAAGTACGCATGCATATCAATGGCTTCAACTTCTGAAATTTTGAATCTGAATGTGAACAAGTGCTTGAAACTATACTCTAGGCCATAATTTTTTGGACATAACAAATGCGCGCATTGCTCCTTGCGTGACTGCGTCTACATGCAACACGATGGTGCGCCATTTTGGCGGGGAAACGGGCGTACGTTCTAAACTGTTCAAGACATTGAGCCAGAGTATATGTGAGGGTAACATGTCACATGAAATTAAAGATAGAGAAATGTAGAGGAATATCAATGGAACAAAAAGTAAGTGAGGGTCCACATTGAAATGAATGAATCTTTCCGTCTGCCTGATGAAAATTTAAGAGACAAATCGAGTGTTTACTGCAAGAAGGCCCCATCTGCAATAGCTGCTATTTGTCAGTTGTGTTCTTATTAAGTGTTATGCCTGCCAACACCTGGCAGCTATTGCAGATGGGGCCTTTTTGCCCTAAACCCTCTAAATCCGTCCAGCACACTTGCGTTGGGGACATGTCATCAGGGCATTCTGGGAAACTGATAAATCCTCAATCCTCTATAGTTCCTGATTTGCTGACACAATCTCATTTTAGGGTACTCTTGAATAATACACATACACAACTGTATCAACAATAAACCCTGTTGGATATGTGGACATCATTAATGTAGCCAGCACAAATAGCTGTCAATTTCACAGTAGCCTTCCAAAATCAGAGTATCAAGGGTGTTACTACTGCAAGAAGGCCCCATCTGCAATAGACTGCCCATTGTCAGTTGTGTTGTTGATTAAGTGTTATACCTGCCAAAATCCACATATGCAGCTATTGCAGATGGGGCCTTTTTGTTCCAACCCTTGAGATGTGGAGCATTGAACTTCCTATGGGATTTGAGAAGAGGGAACATAGAGTATACAGTTTCACTGGCCAGCAGCTTCAGGGGTAGTGCATTGGGATTTCAGAAAATAGAACTGATGGGGCGTTTCATATAGAAGTCCCCCCAACGGATGCGATGAGGTATACCATTGATTCCGTCATGCACTGTTATGATGTTGGCAATAGCGTTTGGCAGAATATATGGCAATACCTCATTTGCATCTTGGGACTTCTATATGAAAACGTCTACCAACATCACCTGCTCGGTAGAAAACTTGAGTTTGAAAAAAAAAAATGGTGTGTTTGAGTGCCGCCAGTGCAAGCTACCAGAAACCATCAACTACCTCTTAAGGTATAGTGCATATCTTCTCGAGTAAGTACGGGAGTTTGTTTGCAGCTAGACTGACAGCATTAAAACACAGGCGTTTATTCAAAGCGTTGGCCATACCTACTGCGTGTATAAAGGCATTGCATAATACACGCATCAAAACAGCTTTTCGAACGCTTTTGAATTGTCACCGCCTCGAGGAAGATAAATGGACTACAGTGGTTCCTGGAGTGTATCAAAAAGTCCTTCACGTTGGAACCCAGAAGCACTGTTATTTTCTGGCAAGTTGCACAGCATACCCACTCATATGCAAAGTGTGCTTTGGAGAAAGAAAATGTTCGGTAAATTAAAGCATAGCATAATGCTACAGAAGATTCTGCCTAACTTTGAATTTGTTAAATTATATGTTCAGCACAAGATGACTCAATCTGCATGCAGT
Source organism: Ophioderma brevispina (assembly GCA_023653785.1). Taxonomy (NCBI): domain Eukaryota; kingdom Metazoa; phylum Echinodermata; class Ophiuroidea; order Amphilepidida; family Ophiodermatidae; genus Ophioderma; species Ophioderma brevispina. Next base: position 150,961 of record JAMKCH010011812.1, on the reverse strand, counting down.
AAATTTTAAGGAACTTCACACGCCACCTCAAAGATTGATTGAATGAGTTTTTTAGACCCAGAAATTATCTGTTATAGAGTTACCCTCATCTCCAAATTCATCACATGATGCTGGAAATCAAGGAAACCCAATGCCATCCATTCCAGGGTCTAAGCTGCCATTAGCACGCTAGCGGTAGCAAATTGTTAATTTTATTAGGCACGTGTGCGCATGATGATGTTCCCCCAAAAGGGTGCTTTTTGTGAGCTATGTAACTCTTGTGAACCATCGCTACCTGGGTCAGCTGAAATCATGATGGTTGACTACATTGTCTGATTGCTTCATGGGCTATCATCTGAACGAAGATGTGGTTAGTTACATTCTGCTGAATTTCTGGAAGTAGTGGGATGTTGTATAGGACTTTACAAGGAAGTGCAGGCACGGAACTGCATTGCGGTTGTGATTCATGTATATGATTAGAAACTTGATGACTTTCTGGAAATGTATGGTATGCCATTTTTTTTGCCCACAATCTTTTTTTGGGGGGAAGAAATTTGCACGATAGAATAGGCCTAAATGATCAATTTTGGGACCGTTGTACAAAGATAGAATAGTATGATTGACATGCAAGTTGATCCACATGATGAGTTAAAGATCAGAGATGTATTGAGTCAATCCCACAATGCACCCTTCGTAAAACATAAACCCTACTTTAAGCTCATTAGTTTAACCCACAATGGTTAGTACTAAGGAATTTTCGCATGAGTCTTGAATATATGAACTGTTATTTAAATTATTGAAGACTTTTATCACAAAGTCACTGACATGTGTTTAGGATAGTACAGATAGGCACATTGGCCCCAATGCATTATAGGATTGGTTCAAAACACCATCCGAGTTTTAAAGCACATTCCCATAATGCACTATGATTTGAAAGTTGTACTTTGAAGTGAGGTCATGTTGACTCCATACTGCACTCATTCACAATGCACAAAAACCCCAGGTTGAATCGTACTCTTCTTAGTGCCGAAATTTTAGTATTTTAAGGAATGCATTAGGACATGGTTTAACACCCTATGGTTCCCACAAACACCTGGACATTTGTGACATAGGTTTCAATGCTGAAAGAAAGCCCACACCATAAAGAAAATTAAAAAGCTGAAAATTTGATGTGATCAAACACTCCCTCTGCTCGGTCCCATTAACACCTGGAAATTTGGAAAAAAAAAAGAGAGGTTTCCAGGCTTGAGGAAAAGAAAGACTGAAAATCTTTACACCACTGATTGTGTAAGGATTTATTGTAGTAAAAGATAATTGACCGGTGGCCCTTGTGTTTTGAAAAAAAACGTCAAGTACTGGATGGCCGCAATTAGCTCTCTAGAGCCGGCCGCCCTTTTGGTTAGATCTATTTTTAGTTATACCAGGGTGGTCGTAACCAGCTACCATGCTGTGAGGAATAATGTGGTACACTTTAGAACAGATACAAGACATATTTGCACTGTGATAGACAAAACCCCAAATGCAAAGTGGGATTTAATGTGGAAAGAAACCACCAAAGGGAAGTGTGGTTTGATTGCAGGTTATGTGCATAACCTCTACAAGTTAAATATTACCAGGAAGGTGAAAAGTCCGGGAAACTAAGTTCTGAGAAATTGAGGATTAACCAGCCGATGTGAGAACTTGTCATGTATCTAAGGTTATTATGCTTCATTCGCTGTTCAAAAATCCTGGGAATGGAGGCCTTACTTTACTGCAATTAATAAAACAACAAATAAGGGTGTTTGTTTGATTGTGTATCTGTCCATTAGAAAAACCCTCTTTGACATTATGTTACACATCGTTAGGATATGGAAAGGCCAAGTTGGCCAAGTGAATTATGAAAAAAGGCACAGGAAGGTCAGACGTACTTGTTGTATGCTTGGTATATGTTTAGAGTTGTTGTCATTCCAAACAATAAGTAGTCAACCTGGGAAATTGAGGCTCATTTTCCCCCCCAACTTTTTCATGTTTTTAGAAGTTTTATTGCTTTTAAAACTCCTCATATAAATGCTTATTGGACTGAAACAAAGTGCTATGAAATCTGAATCTTTCAACAAAAATATTATGGATGAAAATAAGACAAAATGCGGTTATTTTATAGTAGTTTTTATAGTTAGACTTTTAGAAGGAAGCAATCGAAACAGGTTTGGGAAAAAGCTTGCCCATTTGGTGTTGAATCAATATAACAGACCACAATTACCTAAGAAGTGAAACTAACTGGTATAGGTAGCTTGTGGGCCACAGATAGCACCGGATACCTCTAAAAACATGTTAATTTCGTGAGATCTTAATTTCGGAATAACAAGGAATTCGCGAACGAACGCAATAATTAAATCTCACGGAAATATTGCCCTCATAGTACATTTCCGCATCATCACAAAATTCAAATTACACAAAATTTTAATACTCGTTGAAAAGTCCACCCCTCGCAATTCATTGCAAAAAGTACTGTGAAATTAAAATGTTTTACAGTCGAATAGCTCAAAGACCCTGTGCACTTCCTGTACTGTTTTCTAGCTGGAGGGACAAGTTAAACAACAATCTGGGAATCCAGATCCTGCCCGTGGCTGCTTCATCACTTTGTGCAACCTATTCACAAACCCCTTTGTTTAGCGATATCAAATATATAATAGTTTATTTGTAGTGCACTATTGTGAAAAGTTTCATGCTCCTGAACTCCATAAACACTCCCCGACTTTACACAAATTCCACAACAAGTAATGAAAATGTTCCGGAAATAGGTCAAACACATCTGTCACAGATATGCAAGTTTTGCAGTTTTGCACTCACAGCGCTACCCTAGAACTTTATCGGGATGTTTTTTTCAGGATCGGAAAGAAGCCACACCACCATCAGAAAAAGAATATTTAGTGGATTATGTTTTAAATGGTTTGTTGTGTGTGGCCTGCTTGTGGTAGTTCTCGCCATCATTGCTAGCAGTCTGAATCAAGATTTATTTATTTAGATCAGATGTACTTTGATTTCTTCATGTGTTCACAATTATTGGCTTGTAAAGGAATTCATCTGATGTATGAGACAATTTTAGATTTTAATTTTCAACATTTTTTGTTTAAAAAAAAAAAAAAAGGGGGATGTTTTGGTGAATGTGGAAGGATGTATGGTTAAATGCAACAGATGGTTGAGTATCTATGCCAGTGGTCAAATTGTATAAAATTTTGGGAATGTTTACATGTGTCGTTATTTGTGGAGGAAAACAATATTATTGTTTTTTATGGTTATCATATGCAGTGTTTGTGTGTATCACGGTGGTCTTCTTTGCAATATTTCTGAGGCCATGGGGGGGGGGGGGGGCCGGGGGGTCTTTGAAGGGGGATTGGGTATTTGCAGGGGGATGTTGTGGTATGCCTCATGTTGACATTTTTGACAGCATGGGCAGTGCCATAAATGTGTGCATTTTAGTTTGGAGGAAAATATGGTCTCCGGGTACAGTGTTTGTTCTCGTTGCCTAGGGTCTCTATTCTGTCTAAGCGGGCCACTTTTCTTGTATCTGACATTTTGAGTGTACTTAATTATGAATGGAAAACAGGTTATAGATCAAATCAGAACCCCTGCTCTCCACATGGTTCACTTGAAAAGGAGAAAGATAAAAACTAAGGGGAGTTTGGATACCTCTGGATCTTCTTGTGATAGTGGTCAAGCAAAAAATCCTTAATTTACCAGTAACCTTCAACTAAAAGCATGGTAATTAATTTACCATTGTAACTTCCCTCTAAAAAGCATGGTACTTACCTGACGAAGCGTACCTCTAGGAAGACATTGTTCTACTCCAGAGCTTAAAACTGCTATCTTTCCTCCATGTAACTATGAAATGATATACATTGAAATAATCGAAGTAGGTTACCCAGAGTTTTGTTACCCAACGTATCTTGACGTATATCAAACTCGCGCCATGCACAACAAAGAAAAAGATGTATTGCTATCACTATGAGTTAAATGTGCTCATCCACCAAGGAACAGTTCAGTGGGTTGCACTTCTACATACTTGCATGAACTGTCATTGTGGTGATCTGGGTATCATATCTCCATACCCAAAAAAACAACCAGGGGGTGTATTTCTAAATACATTGGTTAATTACTGAACGTGCCAAGGGAAATGAGATTTACTAGTTCATAGTGTATGAAATCCCACTTAAATTTCTGTTGAAGACAGTCATACATGACAATTGGTAAGTATGACCAATAGGGGTGACCATCTATAGCCCCCCCTCTATTTTTAAAAACTTTATTCTGATTTTTGTTCACCCCCCCCCCGTAGCCATAAATGTGTGGCCACTATCAAAATAATACCAGCAACAAAAAATTCATTCAAAAATCGGGATTAGTTCTTAGGGGCCACTTTTTTTCCTTAATCTCTTTCCCTCCTTCCCGTTCTTTAGAAAGTGTTCATAAGCAAAAATACGAAGTGTATAAAGCAGCTATTGACACATACACTTTATATGTGGCTTAAATTGGCTGCCAATATATAAATAGTGCTAATGTGTCTATTTGAAGGTTCAAGACCCTTCTAAAGCCAGTACATTTATAAAGTGCACAAAGAGCAAGGATGCAAATTTCTAAGGCCAGCTATTGTGACACACATACTTTAATGGCTTTATTCTGAAAAATGGCTGCCGTATTATAAATAGTGGTAAAAATAATCAAAAGGTTTACAAGACCCATTCTAAAGCCAATGCACTTTTTTTTTTGCAAATGTAAGCTATGGTAGTGTCCTTGAGTTCTGAATCAAGTAATAGCTGCCTTATGTTAACCAGAGTATCATCCTTAAATGTTATTTAAAAACTACATGTATGAATTGAGTCTGATTTTAGGATCAGTGTTTGATGAGTTTGGAGATCGGCATGTTCTTGCGGGTCTTGGCTTCAACAACTTGCCAGCACATTTTATAGCTAGTGCTTTTCAGGATCTTGATGCATCCAAGAGTACTTGTACTGAGCAGTGTCTATTTACAGGATGCGTAGAGTAAACCAGAGTCCTCATTGCAAGTCTGCAAGAGTTGTGGCTGAAAGAAAGAAATGTTGGTTTGGAAATTTCGCTTTCCGAATTTTTAATCCAAACCCCTTCTTAGGTCCTACTACACAATGTGGGTTTTTAGCACGCTTCTCTGTGGGAACTATATCACTAAAGAGAAGAGTGCAAGGGGCACTTATGTCCCCAGTCATGTACCATAGGTGACGCTTCAAAGCTCTAATTGCACTTGCAGAAGAAGAAACTCCTGGGTTGCACAACCTCATATCAGTCATGCATGGGGTGCATCAACAGCTGAAAGTGCAGGTCATCCACCACTAAATGTAGATCAAAGTGGTTGATGAAGAGTACAAAACTTCCTCAGTTTAGGCAACTTGATGGCTGTAGTTAATGGTTCCTGGGGGGAAACTGTGTGAAATCTGTGATCAAAGCAAGAAAGGATTTTGATAGAATCCCACGAGAAAGAGTAGTGGAGCCAGCTGATCACCGGCTTTGTGGGGAGAAGGAGAGCTCCAGTTTTGGTTGAATTAACCGACGCCTTTGCATCGCTACAGAGTTCCTAGAAGGAGCATGCACATCAACAACCGAGGTAATCGTCGCTCTTGAAGCTTCTTGAGATCCTTGACTGTTTCCATGACTTGCGATTGCCGCTCTGATTCAGAATTGTGTTATCACATGAGCAAGTTTATTAGATCTTGAAGGGGTGTAAAAAATGTGACATATCACAAACAGAGTGATTTATTCTGACTCCATTAGTCAATTTATTGTCAACCTTTGACTAAGTTTGTTGTGTAACCTTGGACCTTTGTTGACCTTTGCCCCCTGTTGACCTTGAACTTGAAATCGTGTTGCTTTCGACCGCACCCCCTTTGAATATTCAGAAACAAGTGTCCTAATAAGATACATGTAACATTTGTTTTCAAATGACGTCTATTGTCTATATATGTAATGCAATCAAGCAAAAGGAGTCTGAAGTCGGTCAGCTTCAATTTTTACTTTACTTTTCATATAGCTGTAAGCATCATTTTAAAAGCTAAATTTTGGCTGAATGCCCCTGAAATTGACCAAATTACTGTCCAAAGATATGATCATTTGAATGGTGGCCGCACAACAATAGGAAACAAAATACAATATTTTCCCTTTGTTTGGCTATAGGTCTCAAAATCAATATTGGCGACTTCCGAGACGCATTTTGCTTGATCAATCACATCTGACTAGATATTACTATAACTCTATATGTTTTTTTTAGAGTGACAGTTTCACTTTACTACACTTTCACTGGAAAAGTCCATTTTCGAGCTTCAGGCCTGCGGTGGACCCATAAGCCGAACTCCGAGTTTAAGTCAGAAATTGTAGGGATTAGTTTTGGACAATGGAAGCCTGTTAAGACTATGAACAAAGAATATTTTAAACTTCATAGGCTATAGATGACACCCTATGCCCAACACTAGGCAGTGTTGAGGGGCTTCACACCAAGTCAAAAAAAAGGTGACTGTAAAGTGAAAATGTTTGGCACCCTTCATTTATTTTCACAATTTCCAAACAAAAAAGGATGAGAATATATTTTTTTCTTGTAATAGGTCTGTGTAAGGACCTCAAATTGTGATTGTAAACAAGCAAACTGGATTAAATCAGCAAAGCACAAATTACCAAATCCCCCATGTTTACAGAAGCCGCATAACTCAAAATATGCAAGTGCTATCTGATAACAGATGCTTGAAAAATCCCACTCAATTGTAATATGGTGCATTGCAGTAGCGGTATCTGTGAACCCCCTCCCCCTTGTAACAAGCAAAGCGAGCGTGAGCAAGCATCCACTCGCTATTAACATAACATTCCCAAGTGAGACAGGTCTTCCATCATGGGTAGTTCCTTTAGTTTTCCTGCACCTGCTATTTCCACTGATTGATAATCATTGACATGCCCATAATCCCGACAACTAACTCCTGAAAACTATCACATCTCAAATGCTGAATGAATGATGCTGAAGCTGCAATCATTTTTTTTTCCCTTTCTTATTTTTATATGCTTGTGCTTTGTGCCTCGTATCACGTTGTGGAATATTTTATGTGGTGGCCCACCCGGGTGGAGCGGATTGTATTTGTGCATTGGGTAATTTAAGTGACGATAACAAACTGGTTTGATGTGTTGAGTTGTGTGTAGTATGTAGGTAGGGATATGGGATGTAGACTATAGGACTTGGTATAATAGTGAACTTGTATATTAACCATCTGTAGTGATCATTTTAGTATTGTAAGTCAACATTGGAAATCTGATTATTTTAAAAATAATTTTTACCTCTTCTGTTTTGTTTTTTGTTTTTTTTTGCAACATGGTTCAGTTACCAAGGGCAGACACTCATTGGGAATTTTGTTATAAAGCACCAGATATTTATAATTTTAGCCCTGGTGGATAGCCATAGTCCACCTCTTTCCATTGATAACAAAATAAGTACTAACATACCTAGTATGGCATCACAATGATGTCAGAAATTTGTGAGTCAGCAAAGTTGTCAGTTTCCACAGAAACAGAATGTAATACAACTTTGCACAAAAATGATAGGAATATCGCATTTTATGTGGCTTCAGCTCTAAATGATGGAGATGACTTATATAAACATAAAAAAAACACTATGCGGAAACAAGTCAGAATTGTACCATACATTTATTCTTGGATGGCAACCACCCCCTACCCATCGACTTTAACTGCATACCCTAACCCTACCATCTTAGTTTTTATGCTTAATGACCAGGAAGGATGTGAAAACAAATATAGTACCTGGAAGCTTTTGGTGAAATCTTGTAGTGTGTTTGTGTCCCAGAGGAAAGTTCACTGGGGGTGGCAACCATAACCACACCCTTGGTAAGATGAGGGTTAATGAAAACTTTTTGATTTTATGTAAGAAAACCCTGGTTTCACAAGTTAAAAGTGCCTACCCCTCCCCAACAGCCATGCTCTATGCACAAGAAGTACAAGACTGCTGTCTCTATCTCTGGAAACAATGCCCCCTCCTATTGAAAGCCCGATTACGGTTTCTCAACAACAAAAAATCACATGCCAGTTTTGCCTGCAGAAGTATTCATATTAATCTGCTTCATGTAAAAACTTATGAGGTATGGTGAAATCATAGAGCCGTATCATGTTCCGTCTCCATTTGTTACATGACTTCGATGAAACCAGATATACCTATCCTTTCCCCTTTGAATTTCAGCAAAACTAGGGCAGTATTTTGATATTTCCCAGGACGTGCCAAAGTTTGAAATTGATACTAAGTATAACATGTTTACAACCCCTTTTGCTTCACATACAAGGTGTAAATAACTGTTTGCGCACAAATGTGAGAAAGTCCATACATCGGTAGCTGCTTTTTAAATAGACTTAGTTGGCTCTTATTGTGCAGATGTAGAAGTCATGTTGTAATGATGTGTTTTGTCTACCAGGGCATACTTTCATTCACATTTTGTAACTGGAGCTACTTGAGTCCTTGTCCTTGTATTCATAACTTTTTTATCCACAGAGGGAAAAGACTTTGAAAAAACATATCACAATAACAATAGTATCATACATTAGTAAGTAAGTAGTAAAACCAAAGTTTGAAATCGGTTTTGTTCCCGCTAACGGGGGTGGCCGGATTCACCTCACATTCACAGCAAACCTGCTGTGTGAGGATTTATTGGAGCAAGTGATAATTGACCGGATGCCCTTCCTGACGTCAATGTGCTGGATGGCCGCCATTAGGTCTGCAGAGCCAACGCCCTTGTAGATAGATCTTCTTTTTAGTTCCACCCGGGTAACTAGCTACCCTCCTCATTGGATTTCCATACAAACCCGATGGGGGTTACCAGGATACCAGTAGCAGGCCCTCAAAGAAAACTGGAGGTTAAATACATTGCAGTATTCATAAAACTTGGAGGTGATAAATTGGATGAATGGACACAATAACTATTCTCACTATTCTGATATTTGAGGTCAAAGGTCCTTTAGGGGTCAGTGCAGGTCATTGTCCTAAAATACTTGCAGTGCTTCTCCCACAGATGGCTAGGTGTTTACCAAAGTTTGAATTAGAGATTAACCGATACCCATTATACTTCATCCCTTTCATTCATTCAGTACATCGGCTGAGAATCGGCAGCCTCTAACATATTTTTGCCGATATGATTTTTTGCCGATTTTGCAAAATCGGCCCCCGATCCGATGTCCGATACGAATATCGGTTAATCTCTAGTTTGAATGATCCTTGAGAAGTGGTTGACAGGATTTTCCCATAATTTGAGGTTAAAGATCATCGAGGAATTATTTAAGATAATTGTTTTAAAATATAAAAATTGTTAAGTGTAACTATTCCCTAAAGTGGCTTGAAATGATCATTTAGGAGTGGGTCTCTTGGAATATTCATGGACCAAAGGCCAAAAGTCATCTGGGGGGTATATGGGGTAAATAAAACTACCTATCACACAGAATACACAAATATTTGCCTAAAGTAATCCTGTTTAACATTCCATTGAAACAGACACTTTTTACCTGTTTACTCACATGCAAAACCACTATTTTCATCTTTTCTAATTAATAATAATTTTAACATTTGTAATGTACCTTTTCCTGGAAAGTTACAAAGTGCAGTAACAACGACAGAGACAAATTCAAAGTAATTGAACACGTGTGAGATGGTTTCATGTCATGCATTGATTGTTTATATAAAGTCCATATAAATGGAAATGTTGGAAGAGACAGCTGTAACTCTTTAAGAAGAGGACGTTTTTCTGAGATTGGGGGCATCAAAAACTTTTGTCATAAGGTGCACCATCGATCCCTCATATGTTGATGTAGATCAAGGTCCGTGCCAGGGTTCCACTGTCCTGGGGCGGGCCACAGCTATATTCTTTGAATATAGCGAGCCGAAAGCCGAGAACCGCGCGAAATTCTCAGTATCACTGCTTGTTGCTCACATTGCTAACCATCCACTTGATGCCGAGTTCTTTTTTAATCATCTAATACTAAAAGAGGTTGACAGAACGTCCCGAGTGTGGGGACCTGTTTCAGCAGGCTTGATTTAACAGATGAGTATGGTTCATGATGATATATCGAATTCAATCCCAACAATGCACCAGTTTTGGGAAATTTCACACTTCAACATGGTCATTGATCCCACAAAAATCCTACCCGTAACACATCAAAAAAAAGCCTGACGTTTACGCTCATTTTAGCTTACAAAGCATTAGTACTTGGGGATTTGCAGCATATCATGAAATGTCTTGGTTCTTAAACTTCTGGGGAACACTTTTTTATCCCCAGTACTGACATGTGTTTTTATTAAATATAGCACATGCATGCATCATGGGATTGATTCAAACACTCAAAAAACACCCTCTGAGTATTTTATTGAGAGTGATAACAGGAAAAGAAAGCCATGCATCATGTGCCTAATTTATGTAGTCCCTGTATCAAACTCATGTCCCTCTTTCACTCTAACTCATCCAAACTTTCTCCCAGTAATTGTTAAAATCAGTGCGTTTTGTCGACAAGTACCCTATGAGGTCCAGCGCACGATGGGAAAAGAGTGAGCGGATGCTGGGATAGAAGCTAGAGTAGCAGTCAGCCCGATACTATCGTAATGCATAGCAGTTCAAACAACAGATTCAACAGTGTATCACATTTTAAATCGGTGGCATGTGAGCCATCAAGAAGAACAACCTTGCCTGGTCAACCCCTGGCATATTGTCCAGGGTAGTCACGGTCATAGTCCTGCTGGCTAGCAGGGATAAGGTAAGTAGGGATGGATGATTAGTCGCCTCTCTTTGTGTCCATCATGTCCTGGATAGAATTTAGTATTATTATAATCAGAATAAGATGGGGAATAGTTGACATGGCCGGTGTTTGCTGATGAGAGCCTAGGATTTTGAGCTGGGGAGTAATCAGGTGGATAGTGGGGTGACTAATTGCACAAATTAACCCTGGGAAGAATCAATTCCTGGTCTCGAAAGTGCAAAGTTCAGTCTTGGGATTACGGATGGGATGGATATGGATAAGGATTAGGCATTTTTTTTTTAGATAGGCATTATGATATCAAAGACTACTATTTACTACTATAGGCAAATATCACACTTGCAGTGCGATTGGGCCCAGTGACAACAGTGAAACTGAAGTTTGCTGAGTATATGAAGTGTGCAGTCACAGAGAATCTAAGGCAAAAAAAAATTGTGTATTGTAGTACGGCCCGGTGCAAAATAGGGTATAGGCGGGCGGATTTTTTTTTTTTTTAATATGCATTACTACATCAATCATCACACATAGTCTATGTAATGTATTAATATTGATACTTTTTTGACTCTTATTATTGCAAATCTTAAAGAGAAGTGTGCCAAAGTTACAACACCAGAACACAAAAACCCAACAAAAAATATATGTGAAATCGTTTAAAATCAGGGTCAAACAATTGAAAAAGAGATTTTTGAAAATCAAAAAAATTAGGGTAGGTATACCTTTGTACAAGAGCTTGAATTTGTTCAAAATTAAAGGTAGGGCGTTCCTCCAATACCACCATTTTTTTTGGGGCCTAAATAGCTGCTGTTATTTTTTTATTAAAACTCTATTTTTAATTAAAATCACAAAAACATCTCACAAATTATATCAAAATTTTGTGAAAAAAATAAAAATAAAAAGGTCAGTATAGGTTAACAAAGAGAGATTGGTTCCATTAATTTGCTATCTGGTTTCTGCATTGTCATATTAAAATAACAGCATATATAACATACTTGCTGAGGATGTATGGTGTTACGTGCAAGTAGCACTGATTAGGAGCAAAGCGTGTACGTGTTGGTCACTGCAGGCTAAGAAGACCGAACGAACGCTATCCAGTTACACATTTCATGTATTGGGAAATGAAGTAAAACTCCAGAGACATTCCAGTCTCCCATCTTCCGATGGAAGCTCACTCTGTATAAGTACTCACTGAGAAGGTGTGAACATTGTTCTCTGTAACTGAGATTGTTAATCACACAAATGTTAGGGGTTCCAATTTTCTGTATATGTAGTAAGTTTAAGTGCAGTACCTGAGCTTGAGGAGTGATTTTTGTTTATTAGACCTTGCAACGTGGTCTTATAATGTCGGTCAGCAGTGCAAACAGAGTTCACTAAATACATCCTTCTGAAAGAATTGTGCATGGGGCGCTTTGGTGGAACCGTAAGGAACATCACGGGTGATAGCAGCAGAGCAGATTAATTTCACAGTATAATTATAACCTGCTGATGACGACCAATACACGAAAGTTGTCAAAAATAATTCGCATTTTGCCATTTGGGTCAGCACAATTCATCTTGAGTTAAATCGACTGACAGTTTTGTAGCAGTGCAGATATACCCAAGCTCAGTTAATTCCCCGTTTACGCAGGGGTGTCCAACCTTTTCGACGCAGGGGCCGCATTGGTTGTATCCACGACTACTACTGGGGGCCGCGAACAGTAAATTGGAGGGGGCTCATTTGGTTTAACTGACAGGGTGTCCAACCTTTTGACACAGGGCCGCCTGGTTGAAATCCACGACTACTCTGGGGGCCGCGAACAAGTAATGGGAGGGCTCAAATTTGGTTTATACAGGGGTGTCCAAACCTTTTTGACACAGGGGCCCGCATTGGTTGAATCCACGACTAAACTGGGGGCCGCGAACAAGTAATGGGAGGGGGCTCAATTTTGGTTTAATTGAACAGGGGTGTCCAACTTTTTGACACAGGGGCCGCATTGGGTTGAAAAATCCCCGACTACTGCGGGCCGCGAACAAGTAATGGGAGGGGCTCAAGTTGGTTTATGACAGGGTGTCCACCCTTTTTGACACAGGGGGCCGCATGGTTGAATCCACGACTACTGGGGGCCGCTACAGTAATGGAGGGGGCCTCAGTTTGGTTTATGACAGGGGTTCCAACCTTTTTGACACAGGAGGGCCGCATTGGTTGAATCCACACCTACTGTGGGGGGTCCCGCGAACAAGTAATGGGATGGGGCTCAATTTTGGTTTTATGACAGGGGTCCAACCTTTTTGCACAGGGGCCGCTTGGTTGAATCCACGACTACTGGGGGCCACTAGCAAGTAATGGGGGGGGCTCAGTTTGGTTTGACAGGGGTGGTGTCCAACCTTTTGACACAGGGCCGTCATTTGTTGAATCCACGACTACTGGGGGCCGCCCGCGAGGCCAAGTAATGGGAGGGGGTCAAGTTTGGTTTATGACAGGGGTGTTCCAACCTTTTTGACACAGGGTCCGCATTTGTTGACTCACGCCTACTGGGGGCCGCGAGACGAATGGGAGGGGGCTCAAGTTTGGTTCTGACAGGGGTGTCCCAACCTTTTTGGACGCAGGGTCCGCATTGGTTGAATCCACACCTACTGCGGGGCCCGCGAGCAAGTAATGGGAAGGGGGCTCCAGTTTTGGTTTATGACAGGGGTGTCCAACCCTTTTTGAACAGGTGCCGCATTTGTTGAATCCACGACTACTTCGGGGGGCCGCGAACAAGTAATGGGAGGGGGCTCAAGTTTGGTTTATGACGGGGTGTCCAAAACCTTTTTGGACACAAGGGGCCGCATTTGTTGACCTTAGCACGACTACTGGGGCCGCGAGCAAGTAATGGGAGGGGGCTCAAGTTTGGTTATGACGGGGTGGTCCAACCCTTTTTGACACAGGGGCCGCATTGGTTGAATCCAGAACTACGGGGGGCCGCGGCAGTAATGGGAGGGGGCTCAAGTTTGGTTTATGACATGGGTGTCCAACCTTTTGACACAGGGGCCCGCTTTGTTTGAATCCACGACTATTGCAGGCCTCAAGCAAGTAATCGGAGGGGTCTCAAGTTTGGTTAATGACAGGGTGTCGCAACCTTTTTGACCCGGGTCCGCATTTGTTTAAATCACGACTACTGGGGGGCCCGCGAGGCCAAGTAATGGGAGGGTGCTCAAGTTTGGTTTATGACAGAAGTGTCCAACCCTTTTTGACACAGGGCCGCATTTTGGGTTAATCCACTACTACTGCTTAACTGGGGGCCGCGAACAAGTAATGGGAGGGGGCATCAAGTTTGGTTTATTACGGGTGTCAAACCTTTTTGACACAGGTTCCCGCATTTGTTTGAATCCACATACGTGTGGCCGCGAGCAAGTAATGGGAGGGGGCTCAAGTTTGGTTTATGACAGGGGTGTCCAACCTTATTTGCACAAGGGTCCGATTTGTTGAATCCAAATCCCTACTACTGGGTGGGGGCCGCGATCAAGTAATTTGAGGGGGCCTCAAGTTTTGGTTTATGTCGGGTGTCCAACCTTTTTGACACAGGGTCCTCATTTGTTGAATCCAAGACTACTGGGGGCCGCGCAGTAATGGGAGGGGGCTTCAAGTTTGGCTGATGACAGGGTTCCAACCTTTTGACACAGGGGCCCGCATTTGTTGAATCCACGACTACTGGGGGCCGCGAGCAATGTAATGGGAGGGGCTCAATTTTGGTTTTATGAAAGGGTGTCCCAACTTTTTTGACACAGGGTCCTCCGCATTGTTAATCCACGACTACGGGGTGCCGCAACAAGTAATGGGAGGGGGCTCAAGTTTGGTTTAATGAACAGGGTGTCCAACCTTTTTGAAGCAGGGGCCGCATTTGTTTAATCCAACGACTACTGGGGGTCCCGCGAACAAGTAATGGAGGGGGCTCAAGTTTTGGGGTTTATGACAGGGGTGTCCCAACCTTTTTGACACGGGCTGCATTTGTTGAATCCACGACTACTGGGGGCCTCGACCAGTAATCGGGAGGGGGCTCAAGGAGTTGGTCTATTACAGGGGTGTCCACCCTTTTTGACACAGGGCCGCATTGGTTGATCCACGACTACTGGTTGGGCCGCAACAAGTAATGGGAGGGGGCTCACGTTTTGGTTTAATTACAGTGGTGGTCCACCTTTTTGACACAGGGGCCGGAATGGTTGAATCCACGACTACTGGGGCCGCGAGCAAGTAAATGGAGGGGCTCAATTTTTGGTTATGACAGGGGTTCCACCCTTTTTGCACACAGGGGCCGCATTGGTTTAATCCACGACTACTGGGGGCCGCGAACAAGTATATGGGAGGGGGCTCAAGTTTGGTTTATGACGGGTTCCAACCTTTTTACAACGGGCCTCATTTGTTGAATCCACGACTACTGGGGCCGCGAGCAAGTATTGGAGGGGGCTCAGTTTTGTTTATGACAGGTGTCCAACCTTTTTGACGCAGGGTCCGCATTTGTTGAATCACGACTACTGGGGCCGCCGCAGCAAAGTAATGGGAGGGGTGCTCACGTTTTGGTTTATGAACAGGGGTGTCCAAATTTTTTGCACCGGGAGCCGCCTTTGTTTGAAGTCCACGACTACTGGGGGGGGCCCGCGACAAGTAATGGGAGGGGCTCAAGTAGTTTTATGACAGGGGTGTCCCAACCTTTTTGACACAGGGTCCGCATTTGTTGAATCACGACACTGGGGGCCGCGAACAAGTAATGGGATGGGTCAAGTTTGGTTTATGGCAGGGGTGGCCAACCTTTTTGACACAGGGTCCGCATTTGTGTTTGAATCCACGACTACTGGGGGCCGCGAACAAAGTAATGGGAGGTGGCTTCAAGTTTGTTTATTACAGGGGTGTCCAACCTTTTTGACACGGGCTGCATTTGTTGAATCCACGACTACTGGGGGCCGCGAACAAGTAATGGGAGGGGGCTCAAGTTTGGTTTATGAACAGGGTGTCCAACCTTTTCGACGCAGGGGCCGCATTGTTTGAATCCAAACTACACTGGGTGCCGGCGAGCAATGTAAGGGGAGGGGGCTCAAGTTTGGGTTTTTTTTAATATACATTGGTGGTCCAACTTTTTTGACACAGGGGCCGCATTGGTTGAATCCACGACTTCTCTGGGGGCCCGAGCAAGTAATGGGAGGGGGCTCAAGTTTGGTTTTGGCGGGTGTCCACCTTTTTGACGCAGGGGCCGCACTGGTTGAATCCACGACTACTGGGGGCCGCGAGCAAGTAATGGGAAGGGGGCTCAGTTTTGTTTATGACATGGGGTGTCCAACCTGTTTGACGCAGGGGCCGCACTGGTTGAATCCACGACTACTGGGTGCCCGCGAACAAGTAATGGGAGGGGGCTCAAGTTTGGTTTATGACAGGGGTGGTCCACCTTTTTTGACACCGGGGCCGCATTGTTGAATCCCGACTACTGGGGGCCGTCGAGCAAGTAATCGGGGAGGGGCTCAAGTTTGGTTTATGACAGGGGTGTACCAACCTTTTTGACACAGGGTCCCGCATTGGTTGAATCCACGACCTGGGGGCGCGAGCAAGTATGGGAGGGGGCTCAATTTTGGTTTATGCAGGGTGTTCAACCTTTTTGACACAGGGTCCGCATTTGTTGAATCCCACGACTACTGGGGCCTCGAACAAGTAATGAAGGGGGCTCAAGTTTGGGGTTTCTGACCGGGGTGTCCACCCTTTTTGACACAGGGTCCGCATTTGTTTGAATCCACACGACTACTGGGGTCCGCGAGCAAGTAAATGGGAGGGGGCTCAGTTTTGTATTATGACAGGGGTGTCCACCTTTTTGACACAGGGTCCGCATTTGTTGAATCCACGACTACTGGGGGCCGCGAGCAAGTATGGGCGGGTGCTCAGTTTGGTTTATGACAGGGGTCTCCAACCTTTTTGACACAGGGTCCGCATTTGTTGAATCCCGACTTGGGGGCCGCGGCAAGTAATGGAGGGGGGCTCACTTTTGGTTATGACAGGGGTGTCAACCTTTTTTGTGACACAAGGGCCGCATTTGTTTAATCCACGACTACTGGGGGCCGCGAACAAGTAATGTTAGGGGCTCAAGTTTTGGTTTATGATCAAGGGTGTCCCACCTTTTTGACACAGGTCCGCCTTGGGTTTGAATCCACGACTCCTGGGGGCCGCGAGCAGTTAATGGGAGGGGCTCACGTGTGGTTTATTACAGTGGTGTCCAACCTTTTTGACACACAGGTACGCGCATTTGTTGAATCCACGACTACTGGGGGCCGCGAACAGTAATGGGGGGGCTCAAGTTTTGGTTTAATGGACAGGGTGTCCAACCTTTTTGACACAGGGTCCGCATTTGTTGAATCCCGCCTACTGGGGCCCGCGAACAAGTCATTGGAGGGGGCCCAAGTTTGTTTTATGGACGGCGTGCCTACGA
Source organism: Ophioderma brevispina (assembly GCA_023653785.1). Taxonomy (NCBI): domain Eukaryota; kingdom Metazoa; phylum Echinodermata; class Ophiuroidea; order Amphilepidida; family Ophiodermatidae; genus Ophioderma; species Ophioderma brevispina. The sequence continues at coordinate 133,772 of JAMKCH010011812.1, read as the reverse complement.
GAGTTTTGGAAGTAAATAGTACCCATGTTTATACCAATTTTTTGCCGACCCTTTTTTGGGACCCATAGCTTGCACCATAATTAAGATGTTGGGGCCAATTTACACAATGTCCATTTTTTCTAAAGAAATGTTTTTTTTTTTTAATTAGAATTTGGAAAATGTGGCTTCAGTTGAGGAATTGGACTAATTTTCCCACTATTTTTAGAAAATGTTGGTTTCAGATTGATGAAATCGGACTAATTTTCCAACAATGCTTCACAGAAGTTCGGTTTCAGATTGAGGAAATTGAACTAATTCAAATGACATCTGTTTTTAGATCTATTATTTCAGATATTTTATGCATTTTATTTTTTCTGGTAAGTACCTCGCGGGCCACATTATGAGCTCTTAGTGGGCCGCAAATGGCCCGCGGGCCGCAGGTTGGACACCCCTGCTTTTTAACCATTTGCTATCTTGGGCCGTTTATGGAAGTCACTTTTGCCTGTAAGTAATTAGCAAGATTGAATACCAGTAAAGCATAGGTATATGTATTTCACATATTTTAGTCATTTTCAAACTTTATTTGCAGGTTATTTTTCAAACTTCCAGAACACAGTTGAAGAGACAAAGTCCCCCCATTGATATTCAAGCATTGCTGGTGTAATTTCAGTCCAACCTCTAATCTGGATCTATCTGTTAACACACTTTTCTAAGAGAATCAGTGAACTGTGCCAAAGAATGAGGTTTCCAGGCACTATAGTCTGTTCGATATTACATCATAGATAACTTTTCATAGTGAATGAAACATGGCAACTCAAACTGTGGCTGCTGATGAATGTTGTCGCCTGTAACATGAAGGACTTCCAAAGCACTTAACATACATTACTGTGTAATGAGTATTCATTTGTTGGTATGTGCTTCTGTGCACTGCTTATACTCATATCTAAAAGTATCCGTGGTCATTTAGCATATCGGAAATGTTGTCAGTATGTAATGCTCTAGGAGCACAATGTTTGTCCATCCTCTCAACTGTTAACCTTCCAAACTCATACTTATATAGAGCAAGACCTGCTTATAAAAGGACAGCGGTATTATACTGGGAATACTGCATGTCTGTAGAATTTGGAAACTTCTTTGATTTTTTCCTTGAAATGCAATCACATCGCACCCCATTTTGCTCAAAATTGAGGTTTTGCACGGTTTTATTTGAAAATTTTGTAGTAAGAAGGCCCTTGTACTTAGCTTAATGACTTGGGTTAAAAACAACAACATAACCTGCAAAGAGGTACAGTATATTGTTTAATATACACATTTGCAAATTAATAAGAGTCAAGACTTGGCTGACATGATGTCTTAAAGGGCCATGGCCTGATCCGCTAATCGCCTCGTCCCCAGAATCCCATATTTTACCAGAACTTGAGTGGTCATATTTGGTGCATAAGAAAGCGGTTGTTCCTCATGTGAAAAGGATGTTTGATTTCGATGTTATTAGCACAACATCCTTATGTCGATCAATATTAATTTTACAAGTACTGTACTCTATGGAGCTTTAAAAAATCATGTTTTAAATCTCTCGCATCAAAACGGATTGAAATATTGGCACAAAACTTTATTAGACCCGAGTTTTGGGATCAGATCCAATCAAAATACAAACCTTAGACTTAAATCGGGCCATCCCCCCATTTAATGGATAAGCATTACTGCATATTTGAAGCAGAACCAACTATAATCGAATATTGGCCTTAACCTTGTGCCCTCTGTGATCGTTTGAATCTCGTTATTTCACATCGCCGTTGGCAACAACTAACTCTTCCAATGAACCATTGATGACATGAGGAAACCGGCCGACTGACGGACCCAGCTAGGAGTGTAATGCATCCAATTGTAAAAGCTGAAAGATGAGGCTTTGGTCTTATGTGATCACTCCTAGCAATCAATTGAGAATTATGTGCGCAATATGTGCTCAATTCCAATTATGCAGTAGCATGATTAATATCATAATGTTGATTTAGTCAGAGGTTCCTTATTTTTGTTAACCCCAGTTTTGAGGTGATTCATAAAGAACGGCTGGTGTTCGGGGCTCACAACAAAATTAATGATTACGGGGGTCCTCGAACCAACCCAGACGGCCTAGGCCGGGAACTTATTTTTTGGGGGGGCCAGAGGGGACAGAGTGGAGTGATTACCTAAAAATCTATTAAAATGTCATTTGGTATCACACTTGAAGGTGCTTTTCACCATGATTTTTTGAATCCTTGTGGTTCAATAGATTGTACACTACGGCGCATCTCATGAAGCTTGTCTATCACACATTGATCCTTGACACAATTCCCAATTGGCTATAGACCTTATTGCTTGGATGAGTACTCTGTTCAGTTTAGCACTGGCAGATATCATCATTCTTACTTATTGGAAATTTTGGAGCCACTTAAAATTGGTCAGCTTACAAACTTTATACTGTTAATCCCCAAACCAAACACAGTGAAGACATAGTAGGACACTTAACAACTCCATGACCCATTTGTCCTAGGGGTTTCCGGATCAACTAACCAAATCTTTTAAGCGCTTCAAGATTGGGGGTCTGCTCACCATAGGACTACATGTAATTACAGCTAGGACAAAACCATTGGCAGATGCACTAAGCTAGACCTTGTTTCAAAAATTAGGGGTGTTTGTTGAAGTAAGTTCATAACAGTTGAGGATTTCACATAATGCTGTATTGCAGCAATATGAATTTGTAATGTTTTTGTGTTTTGACGCAGACTATGTTTTTCATATGGTAGTATAGCGTTGAAATACCCATGGAAGAGTGGGAAACTTGTTATGGCCAAATGTAAGATATAGTTTTACAATGAATACAGTTCACATGATAAGGAAACATTGTGGATGGTTTGGATTAGGTTGTTTTTACAGAAAATATTGTTTCCAAATGGGAGGTGTGGACCCTGTGGATGGTGAAGAGTAAGGCAGGACCAGAGAGTAGCAGACAAAGATTTGTAATCGTGGTTAAGGAGAATCGGTCAGTGGTGTAGCTAGGGGTATTGCACTGGGGTGGGGTAGTCCCCAGCTATGCCACTGGAATCAAAGCATAAGACCAAGTGGGAATTAGAATTGTTGAGGGAGGTACAGATTTGCCCTTATGTTTTAAAGTAGACCTATACTTGAGTAGGGATAACTTACATATGGAGAAAAATGGCATGTATGGGTATTAAAAACATGTTTTTTTCTTCTTCACCTCCTCGGCATCTTGTAACTGGAAAATTTGAATGAAGCCAGTTTACTTGCAATATGAACCAAAAGAAGGCATATTTAGAGTGCTTTCCTCTACAGATATGATAGTTTAACCTTGCTGTGATTTTTTTTTTTAGCCGTTGAACTCTTAGGTGAATATAGTTGCCCAGATAGAGATCAATTTCTTTCAAGAAGTTAAAATTATGCCCTTTCATGAACATTATGCTAAAGTGGACTGTTACAAAGACATTGATAGTGGTATTCTGATTATTTTGAATTTGAATGTAGTTAAGTATGGGAGGTGGTATGGGGAACCATTCGTATATAATAACTTAGACAAATGAACTCTACAATTACTGGGACTCCCTTCCCAAATGAAGGCCTCATTATAAAATACAAGTAAAATGAGTGAACTCACAATTTGTGATGTTCAAAACATGAAAACATGCATAATACCAATAGACTGTCTAATGTAGTATGGACTAGTGGCCGCATTAGTATATTTACCACTGTGTTGTTGACAATATTTCCGTCAGTTGTTCCTCTCAACACTCTGCTAATTGGCTTACCCAGGGCGCTACTTCCAGCTTGTGAAATTTTCTGTTCTGAATTTTTGGATTAATAAAAATCAGTTGGGATTTGAGGAAAGGTAAATGGGAGGTTAGCAGGATATTGGTGGTTGCCAATTTGGTGTTCCTCCCAACATTTTCGACAGAAAGTGTTTTTAAATGCATGAAAGCACTACCAAACTGATATGTTTGCAGTCTTTTCTGGCTCTGTTAATCAATTTCTGCAAGCCTGTATAGGTTGTCTTGCAGATGTTACTGCATGGACATGATAGAAGTCGAAGAATTGGTTTCATAAAATGTCATGTCAATTATATATATATCATAGCATATCTTGTGTTATCATTGACATGTTTAGTTACATAAAGCATATCTTAATGTTACCAAGATACGCACATGGGCACACACACACACGCATACACACACACACACACACACGCATGCACACCCACACACACACAGAGATTTGTTTTAGAGATTGGCTAATGGCTAACAAAGGGTAAATGTACTGTATAAGAATCACATAATAGCTACTAACTGCCCTCCTAATGCTCTCCTCAAAATTGAAAACTATAGTATAGAACATATGCACTACTATATGTCGTTATAATACAGAGGGCGCAATGCTCTTGCTTATTTGCATGTATGTGACTTACACGTTCATTTACCTAATGAAAGTAGGTCAATATCAATAGGCAGTGTAATATGCCCAACAATCCCTTGTATTCATTTTGTGGTATGGCCTGCATTTTCCAGAAAAAATCCATTAACAAGCCTTTAAGTATGTGAAGGTGTACCAACAGGTTAGCTAGCTTTTGGTAGCAGGTGATCTGCAAGAAAAATTCCTTGTGTTGTCAAGTGGGAGGTCACTCAACACATGCCATTGCTCATCTTTGGTGGATATTTTGTGATCACGGAGACCTTTGACTTCAGAATTCTTGGGTCCTAAATAGAGGGTAATGGAAATTAAAATGAAAAATGATGGAAAGGCTTTATGTGTGCATCCATATACTAGAGATTAACCGATTTTTGTATTGGACATCGGATCCGGGCCGATTTTCATACCTGCCAACCTTCCCTGTTTTATAGGAATCATCCGTATTTTGAACTTTCAAAATTGCAAAAATTTTTTATTTTTTTTCCTTTTCTGAAATTTAAAACAAATCTTGAAATAATTGTTAGAAAAGTCCTGAAATATTTTAGGCTCCTGAAGCTCTTCCTTCAGCTTAAAATACACAGAAACCAGTAATTTCAGGAGACTCTGCCCCTGTGTACTCCACTAGAGGCCTTAAAGTCGATCACATATAGACACCACCAATAACGGCTTTCATGATGAGGTATTCGCGACACATGCATTCTGATTTTTGGGTTCTCTACATTGGCAGGTATGGATTTGGCAAAAATCAGCAAAAAATCAGATTGGCAAAAATATGTTGGAGCCTGTTGATTCTCAGCTGATGTATTGAAATTGAATGAAAGAAAGGGACAAAGTATAATGGGTATTTTACCAGTTTTTAATTGAAAGGCTGACATATTACATAAAAGGGCACATCCTTTGTACTTTTGAAATGTAACGGAAAAATGTGTACATTTCCTTATTATTTTCTTTGTATACTGCAACACATTTTGGTCTTTGTCTAAAATGAGCTTGCCCGAAAAAGGTGCCTTTCGATGCGACACATTGCAAAATGTTCTATATTGTGAGGAAATTTAGCATTCCTCTTAGTGGCCTGTAACTGCAGCACATGTTTTCTGTAATGGGAGGGCATAGACATCACTTGTCTAGATCAATTGCCTCTAAATCTCCCTTGGCTCCCACTTGCATGCTAGGCCTGCTCAGTCTGTTGCCAAGTGAGACGCTTTATGTGGCCTCAGTTGTGGCCAACTGTAGCCTATTATTTGGCCAACTTCGATAAACTCATCCTCCTCCCCCATAATTTTGTTTATGAGTAGTTGGGTAACCCCGTCCTCTGAGATCTTCATATACACGTGTGGAATGAGGTCGGTTTTGGATTGAAAGGTGATTCTGCTTTTGTAGCCTGATTTTCTCCAGGCCGGTGCAGGCCTTAGTGGGTCGGGTTGACCATATGTATTTGTTTACCATTAAAGGGCCCCCTGTTTTCAATTCAAGTGTATATCAAAATTAACAATTGTGACATTTGCAGTTGGATTTTCTTTCTTTCTCTCTCTCACTCCCCCTGTTTCTTTGTTGTCTAGCTGACTCTCTTTCTCTCTGTCCCTTTTCATGATCCCACCCAGCCCTCCAGCACCCATTTATCCCATCCACCCTACTTCCATCCCACTCTATGCCATTCTACCCATCCTACCCCCATTCACCCTCCTACCGCGCCCATCCCATCACCCACCCTCTCCTCCCACCAACTTCCCCATCCACCAACCTCCCCATCCCACCAACCTTCCCCCATCCCACCACCATTCCCCCATCCCACCAACCATTCCCCCATCCACCAACCCTTCCCCCCCGCTCCACCAACCCTTCCCCCATCCACCACCCGTCCCCCATCCCACCAACCATTCCCCCATCCCACCACCTTCCCCCATCCCACCCCCCATTCCCCCATCCCACCACCCTTCCCCCATCCCCCCAACCCTTCCCCCATCCCACCACCATTCCCCCCCATCCCACCACCCATTCCCCCCATCCCACCAACCCTTCCCCCATCCCACCAACCATCCCCCCATCTCCCACCAACCTTCCCCCATCCCACCAACCTTTCCCCCCCCCTCCACCAACCATTCCCACCATCCCACCACCCTCCCCATCCCACCAACCCTTCTCCATCCCACCAACCATCCCCATCCCACAACCATTCCCCCATCCCACCACCCTTCTTCCCCATCCACCAACCATTCCCCCATCCCAGCCAACCCAACCCTTCCCCCATCCCACCAACACCTTCCCTTCCCATCCCACCAACTCATCCCATCCACCTATCCCGATTTCACCACCCCTTTCCCTGTCCCACTACCTCTAGTGGTTTTCTTTTGATTGAGTCCAAAAGTCCAAGCCAGTGGTAAGGATGCAGAGACCCCCCACTCAAACAGGAACCCCTGCTTATTTACCCATATCCACCAACCCCTCCTCCCCCATCTACAAAGTCAATCCTCAATCCAACCCTCCCCTTCTACTCTTTCCATCTGTCTCCCCATCCCTTCCTCTATCTCCCTTCACTCTCCCTCCCTTTGCTTCACTAACTTCCTTGACTCTTTCCCTCCCTCTCCCATCCATCTCTTCCTCCTCACTTCGGCCTCCCCTTTCTCAGGGCACATTTCTCAAGTTTTGTGAAATATCACCTCAGGGTTGCAGTGTTTGAATCTTCCACTTGCCAATAGATATTGAATTCAGGACTATATAAATAGTTTCCGCCACAAATAAAATGTTGTAGAATCATCAACCACCATAGTGTATGTTTTAGATGTGGCCACTTAAAAGGTGGGATTTAACCCAATTAATTTGACATTTCAGAACACCAATTGCTCTTTGAATTTCTGCCATTTGTGCACAGCAAGAATATTGCAGGTATTAATCGGAGGGTGTAGGCCTATTGAGTCAATCTCACAATGTGATCCCACACAAATCCTATTCTTAACACATAAAAAGCCTGTCTTTTACACTCATTTTAGCCCACAAAGCATTAGCACTTGAGGATTTTTTTACATGATCATGAAATGTCTTGTGGTTCTTGAACTTTTGGAACACTGTTTATCCTTAAGTACTGACATGTGTTTAGTACAGGACAGTATAGGCACATTGCAATGCATTACGGGATTGATTCAATACACCCTCTGGGTATTAATATAATATTGAGTTTTACCAACTTGAAGGCCCATGGCACTGAATGATAGGCTCATCATCAGTACCTCAAATTTTACCGGAAAGCAGAAGTGGTCAAATATTGATGTCTAAAGAAAGCCTCTATATTCTCATTTACTGTGAAATCTTAAGGTTAGAAGTTGTTTGGTTTGGATGTTATGAGTGAAAACATACCCCATTTTGGTCGACCAATGTTAATTTTACACGGTGTTCTACATTTCTTGCTAAAATCTCGAAACAAATTGAAAATATTGGCACAAGACTTTACAGGTTGGGGTCAGTCATTCAATCAAGATGAAAACTTTAACTAACTTTGTCCACCCCTTTAATAATGTTGTGATCATACTGTAGCCTATCATTAGAGTTCAGAGGTCTGATGAAGGACATAAGAATAGGTGTTACAGAATTGCAGAAGAAAGTTTGTAAACATTAAACATTTATTATGGGCTGCTTTGGTGCCCCTTATTTGAACATTCGGAAATTTAAAAAAAATGCCTTACCCAACCCCCTGGAATCTAATGATGCATCCCTTCTCTGTCATAAACAATCACAAAAGCTACAAATTTGATAATAGTGTATTGGTATTGTTTTGGAATATTTGCAGCATAGTTTTTGTTTTGTGGAGGGAGGTGGTCGTTGAGACCGGCAAGACCCAGACATAGAATTGGCATTCATAGTTACCAATATGCTCCGAGAGCTATGATAATTTCCTTGGATTGATCTTGTCCCACTTTTTGTTCAACTCTGGCAGCTATCAAATGCATTAAGGACCTCTGGTTTATTTTACCTTAAATATATAAATCACTGTGAAATATGAATGGTCTAAGGTTTACACAACAAAAGTGGACATTGGCAAGATTTAGGGATGAAATCTAGGGCCGTGGGGGGGGGAGTGGGGGGTCAATCTATGAGGTTTCCAGTGGCCAGTAGCTGACGGAAGTGTAAAAAACACTCTGTTAGTGGGACAAGTGATTATATGCATCCATATCTGGCACTGATTCATATATCAGTCATGGTGTGTGCTTTGTACAATAGCTACATTTATGAGAGATTTGGATGGTAACTGATGTTAGAAATAATATTGATACAACCCAAATTCCTCGACCAGGTTTCCAAGATGAGTTTTCCCGCTGTGGTAGCATAATATTAGGGTTAAGGCAATTTCCTATTGTAGTCCAAACTCTATAGGGTGTATGATGTTTGTGGCTCTTGAAACAGAAGTCTATATGCTTGGTAATATAAAAATGATATCCCGCAGTTCTTTAACTGCAGAAAGGAACATGAAATGTTGGCATGATTACTTCATAAATCATGAAATCGCCCCATGGAGATGGTAATCAATGTTGTAGATAATAATACTAGTTTTATTCTGCACCCCCGCCCTATCACATTTGATTGACTAGTGGACTACCAATTGTTTGCATAGGAAAGATTCAATACAAACGTATGAATTTTGTACTAGAATTATGACCATTGCACGATAATGTTTGCCATTTATATAAATAATAAGATTATTGATGTGTATCCATGTTGACCCTGTCTAAAGCAACGTCGACAGTGGGCACCAGTGTTCACTGTGTCCGTGTGCCCCCGCCCCCAGCTTGACACTTCTGTAACAGGCCTGCCCGATTTTATGAGATCTGTCAGGCGACCTGATTTGCGCTTATTGTTCGGTGTCTAACGTCGGATCGGATAGAGGCAGGGATGGTATGGAATCGTGTTTTGAACAGTTCACAGCACACATCTGCAGGATAGACTGGATAGGATAGCCCAAGTTAGACTTGCAAAGACAAACCTGACTGTAAGGGTCCTAATAGGCCTGAGATAGCATTCACTTAGGCTGGAGATCCACCAATATGATGTGTTGTGGGACACTAAAACTAGGTTGGTGATTAGTGGAAAGATTGGGCTGTGATTGGGAATTTGGTCATAGAATTCTAGTACTGGCTTCCAACCTGGAACGTTGTGGGTATTACTTTGGTGTGTGTTATGTGATGTGCATGCAATATATTCTCTCATTTCAAGTCTACTTCAGGGTTTACCAATATGCACTTAGGGAGCCCAATGCCTGGTTCCCACTTGGAATTGCTTTATTCACGAAGAGTCCATAATGTTTACATTGAACTTTTTTTCTCATGCAAGAAATTTGAAATGCCTTCTATGCAGTGAAGAATTTTTTCACAGTGGGGCCTGCATCATTGCTGTATTGTTGCCCTCCTCCTTTGTGTTGCCTACTTGAACTGTTTGCTGAAATTGTTAACATTGAAGTTATAATCACTTTCCAAAATCCATGTGTCCCTAGGGCCACTTTGTCATAATTTTGTCTGTTTATGACACTGACAATCCAAAATACAAACTTAACAGATTCCCTCCAAGTTGATAAACTGGACATATGGGGAGGGCTAGGCAATAGGCAAAAAGCAAACAGTGAATCGCAAAATGCCCTTTTAAAAATGGCAATGGGGGTAAATTAATACTCAGAATTTTTTCAAGTAATATTTCTATATTGATAAATACATCATGGTGTCATATTTTCGAAATATGCCCGAGATATCGTTAATCCCGCTTCATATCATTGGTACATAGTTCAAAGGCTGAAAAGGGTGCCTTTTGATTAACATGGCCCTAACTGGTCAGTGAGAATTTCTTCTCTTCTCGCTAAGGTCATAAACTTCAGGCTAAATTTTATGCAGCTGTGATGCCAATTCTTAATTGAATGAGATGCTCTCTTGTGTTTGGAACTGGAGGTTGTGTGCATTATCACTAATCTATGAGCGATTTTGCTCAGTATCAGGCAACACCCCAGTCGATCTGATATGCATGTTGGACAGTGGTATACAACTTGTTTTCCCTCTCAGCAACAAGATCAGTGCCACAATAAACTCGATTAGGCCAAACAAGATGAGATTTTGTTTGGTATTAGTCAAGCAACAAGGTTTGCTGTGAGAACCCCCGGTGGGTCCCAGAGCAGGAAAATGTCAGGGCAAGAAGGGGTCAGGGAGTAGGCACAACTGACAATGCATCAAGGCACCCTCAAAATGAGTCAGAGATGTGTTGAAGGCCTACTCCAACATTTGATGGCAGATTGGAAGAAGCAGATGAGACAATTTTTTTATTGGATTCACAACCAAAGGAACACAGTCCAGCTGGTTTCCATCTTAATGTTGGCAATTCTTTTCAGAGAATGTCAACAACTGGTGACTAGTCATTAACACCTTCTCGTCTCCTCAAGATGTTAACTCGGCAGACTTCTGTTCTTTCCACCTGACCTGGTTCCCCCACAAATGACCTGTTTTACCCCCTTCCCCAGAGTACAATTTCAGATTTGAATCCCATACCTAAAGACAGATGCACAGACTAAAATGTAGACCACACAGTCTCACTTTGAAAGTAACCATACATGCCCGCCCGGCTGGCTTGAAAAAGGGGTAAAAAAATCCTCCCAACTCTGTCGCCGTCCACTCTCTCGTTCACTGGGGACCGATTCTCATGATTGTTTTAAATGACAGGGAAATCGATCCCAAGAGGGAGAGATTGTCTGGGGCTTAACACACAAACCTGCAATTAATGTGACTGTTTTTGCGAGTGTTTGAAGAATGGGGTATGACTGGCGGTGTTACAATCATTTAGGCAGAGTTGCCGTTTGAAAAGAGCACATTCATGTTCAGTGTAGCAGGGTTAACACCAGGTGTATGGCATTGTTAGGCAGACCTTTAGAAGACAAACTGTGACAGGAAAAATAGTTTGTATGTCCATGTCTGATATCAGATGTTGCATTGTTAGGTGGGAAAGGGGCATACATTGTAATATGCCCAAGAAATGTTAAGCCAGAGAATATATGGGAATAATTTAACAACTTGATCCATTAGTTTGTCCTCCTAATTCATCTCTAGTCCTGTCCACACAGAGGCTGAAACTCAGTCCAGAATTTAAAAATTCTGGAGAGTCGATCGGGGTTTTTGACTGTGTTTTAAACTTTGGAGTGTTATCAAGACCTGAGGGTCTAGCGGGGTTTTATCCCCCTAAAAATGTGGGGGTGAAGCACAAATTCTGATAACACTCCGGAGTGTTTTGGAGTATCGTGCAATGTGGACAGCTTTGGGGGATAGGAGCGGGGTGACCTCGCAAGGTCATCTGTTATAAGAATAAATAATATGCTTTTTGTGCAGTCTATTATTTTTGTAAATTTTTATGTAGGCCTATATAGAGTTTTTCTTACAGTGGTAGTTTGTTATTTCTTATGATATGTATCTGAACCAAAGACATAACCAGCCCAGTCATTCTAAGTGGGGGCGGGGGAGAGTTCCTTGTCAGTGCAAAAAGACCCCCCCCCCCATCTCCAGGCAAAAAGGGCCGATTTGCCCTGATTATCCATCTTTTCCTTGGGGGAGGGGGTACTCTGCTTGGGACCCAGGTTTCTTGCAGGGGTGGTGATCTTGAAAAATGGAGGCATCATCACATTTTCCTGCTTTTTATTGGTCAACGTACATTTACTTGCAGTGGCATGGTCCTGAAATGTCTAAATATCTTGACCAGGATTTGAACTCCTGGCCTTTCTTCAATGACATTGATACCATCCTATGTATCATTAGCAAATGGGTGAAAGTGCAAAGGTAAAGCTCAGAATGCAATGCATACAAGCATCACAAACTACTGGTGGTATTAAATGACAATTTCAAAGCTATAACTCTACGCCCACACAACAACACCCATACCCAAGACACATCAAATTCTTCTGCCGATGTGATTGCAGTGAAGTTGTTAATTTCCTTTCCTCTTTTTTTCCCTACATCAAAGCGATTGCATTTACAGACAACTGGAAAATGTCCAGTGTGATTATTTGCATCAATTCTATTCAGTGATTTATCTGTAGCAATTCGCAAACAGATAGGGTTTGGGGAATCCTATATTTAAATGTGGTTCAGCCAGTTGTTAAGCACGATTATTATTATTTTTTTTAATCATACAAGATTGAATGGCATGGTATGTCATGTGTCATTGACGAAAGCGAATTTTTGGTTTAAGTTTCATAAGCCCATTGCCATAAAGCTACATTCTTTACTGGTGTTTATGTAGGACATTAATTTTCCTGGTCATTGTTTATGTCACTTTCAGTGGAAGTGGCGATATTTCGAACTATTGTTGCTGGAAATAGCTCGTGTAAAGACTACCGGCATCTAAATTTAGAGTTTGTGTTAAATGCATCTCAATATTTCTTTGTCAGTCTGATGAGTTGGTGTGTAAATGGAAACGATTAAACATCTAATTTAAGGTCGGAAGGGGCTTATGAAATGTGTTTACATGGTTCACACACATTACTGATACCATTTAACTTCATAATATAGGCCCATTTTAAGCAAAAGTTGTAAATACATAAATCGCAATTGCCCTCCTGGATAAAAGCATACTCTATGCAACAATTTGGAAGATGTTAATGTTTTCCTTGTTGGTCAGGTCAGGTTTTGTTGGTCAGGTAAGTTTTTCTTTGAGGGCCTGCTACTCATATCCTGGTAACCAGTACTAGCTGTCCCAGGGCCAGGTTGACGGCGGCTAAACAGTCACCCCCATTGGGAATGCTAAGGAAATCTGATGAGGAAGGTAGCTGGTTACCCTGGTACAACTAAAAGAAGATCTACCTACAAGGGCATCAGCTCTGGCGAGTTAATGGCGGCCATCCAGCCCATTTATGTCAGGAAGGGCATCCAGTCAATTATCTTTTGCTAAAATAAATCCACACACAGCAGTATTGCTGTGTATGCGAGGTGAATCCGGCCACCCTCATTAGTTGAGACAAACCCAGATTTTAAACTTTTGGTTTTTCTGCTTGTGCATTAGTATGAAGTCAAGTATGCAGTTGATCTTTGTACAATAGCTGGACATAGTAATATCTGTACTAATCTGTTCATTCAGCTTTTTTTGAAATACAGGATGCAGTGCAAGCCTGGAGGTGGGGTAAATTGGGACAAATGCAAGAAAAGTAAACTAATGAAATGTTTGGCATTTTGATAGAATAACAAAGATAATCTTTTATGGGAATAAAGGTATCAGAAGCAGTGGAAAATATCAAATTACACCTTGGCCAGTTTTGTCCCCTAACCTAATGTAACACACCCTGCAAATATACTATTACGCAGTGGAATAATGAAATTTCAAAACCTTAACCATAATGTAAATTGAATGATTGAGAATCCCTTATTTTTGAGGCCTGTACCACTTAACCACCATTAAATCTGCATGATATGTTAGCTAAAACAAGCTTCTCATATGAACCAATCAATGTAAATAACTATTTAGAACTTGAGAGGATTAGTATTCCAACCCTAAAGGCAACTTCAACATTGTCCCCTATTCCTGAAGGGAAAATCTCCATAGAAATAGCTGTTCTCTAAACTCCCCAAGTTCAGCTCTTTGTTTAGTCTGCGTGCTCCAAAGCCCACATACTTTCGATAAATGTAATAATGTTGCAAAAAAATTGGCCAATATTGAATTCCTTTACATCTCCATTGAAACCCAAATACCCTGTCAGCGTGCGGGTGGGCAACGGGGGACCCAGGCAGACCCGCTTGATGATGTTTGAGGCACGTGGCTTTGTTTATTGGTCGGCGATTGTGGGGCATGGGGCGCGCCCTGTTGTCAAAGGGGCAGGAGCTTGTTTAAGTGTCCTAGTCACTCAGGAATTTATTTCGCTGATATATTGCTGCGAAAGAAAGATAGTAAATACTGAGCAGTTCATAAAACTGAAATGGCTAAAAATAAATTTTATCACAGCAGGTTCCTCATATTTTTTGTCGTCTAAGCTCAAAATGTTCAGTTTGTTTGACTGTATGTGTCCGTGTAGGTGTGGAGTGAGAAATTCTTCAGGCTAATGCATTTGTTCCTTTCAACATTTGTTTTTGAAGGAATGGGCTTTGTTAGTATGCTATCAAATTGTCAATTCACTTTGAAACATTTCAACTTTTAAGATAAAGGATAAAAGTAACTTGATCGCAGTTGAAATTATTCTAAAAGCTCTTCTCAAATGTAAATATTAAGTTCAATGTTGCATTTGCTGTTTATAATCAAAAGTTGAAATTATTCCCAAACCTCTTCTCAAATGCAAATATTATTAAGTTAAATGTTGCATTTGCTGTTTATAATAAGCATTATGTAAAAAGCTGACAGTAGCCAGTTCATATTGCTTTTCCTTCCATTCATATGTTTGCACACCAGTGGCTTTCACAACACTTTAAAAGTACAATGTTCCATTATTTGAATGAGTTTGACAGAACCCCCATTTTCACATTTTTTGCCTATTTTAGGCATTTCAAGCAAGACAAAAATTAATTATAAGTGAAATTTTTCATAAAATGCCAATCTCATACAGTTACTTTAACAATGGCAAGTTGACCATCCTTATCCTATACTCCTGGCACAATCTATGACTTATGGTTCCCCACCCAACTCAAAATTTAAAATAGTCCCTATTTGGTCAAGAGGCCAAAAAGGGAACTGAACCCACATACCACTGTATTACAAGTTTGTCTGTTAATCATTGATCACTTGAACAGCAAAGAATAAGCTGCCATGCCAGGGAGTTGATTTTTTGTGCCGTCATCTATGCTGGAATGACCACTTATCGTTCAGGTGTCAGCTGGATGTATTACGGACGGACGGTGGATAATTTGCTTGGTCTCTTGTCAACTGATAGGTAGAGGTTGAAGGCAGCCCCCGCATGAGATTCTATGATATAGAGGAGCTCAATAAGTTGAGACCGCAAAATTTATTATTCTGCATAACAGGAGGAACTACGCTTTTGTTCTCCGCAACGTGAAAAGACATTGAAAGAGCAGTGAAGTTTCTAACAGTAAAATGGGAAGAAAAAATAAATAAAAAAAAATGGAGATTTTACCATATCTTTATTGAAGCATTGATGAAGAAGTAAGACCTTGATGGTAAAGGCTTGTAGAGTTGGATGTTGCATTGTGCAGTCACTCTAGAGCCCCGTTTACACTGGCCAAAAGTCCAAGTGATTTGATTGAGTCGTCAACGATTTCACTTTTTCCTGAGGTGTAAACGTGCAGTCCGTCAATCGATACGACTTAAAAGTCTAATTCGTAAGTTGCTTTTCAGCAACTTAAGCTTTTGAGTGAATTCGAATAATTCATCATTGAATTCGAAATTTTTTGCAGTATAAACGGAAACCTAATCGTTTCATGTCTACTGGCCGTAACAAGCTCAGGTAACAAGTAACCACTCTCTGTGCACTTCCGGCTTATCACCAAGCAATTCAACAGTAACTTGTAACCAGGGCTGTAAAACAACTTCGGAACTGAGCATGAAGGTAGCGCGGTCCATTCCAAAGAATTCGGACTTCAGCATTGTTGCCTTCGTTTTCTGTCTAGTTAATCAGGCGCGGATCCACGGAGCGGGCGGAAAATTCTTTGCAAACCACCCCCTTTTCAGCTATTTTGAACCAGTTCAGCTTTTATCCCCCCCCCCCACCCGGTAATTTTTGACTTTTTTTCAAATCCTGGATCCGCCATTGAGTTTGCGGTTAGTTCTGATATATTAGGCCCTAATTTCACCGAAAATCCAATCGCCGGTCCCCCGGAGCAACCCGATTTAAGCGACGGTCGGGAGAGTCGGTGGTAGAGTCGGCTCATCTCGTGGGCCGCCATGGTGGTTGAAGATCGCGCAAAATCTTCGTTTAACCTGAAGTCAAACTACTCCCGATTATGAGTTTGCGTCAACAGACGCAATCAATTTTCTCTGAAAGCGAATTCAGAAATCCGCTTTCATGTAACACATAATACTCGAATTAATTTATGATAATCCTAGTCTGTAATTCAAAATAATGTCGAATTCAATTAGACTTCTCTAGTGTAAATGTGGTACGTGTCTGAAGAGGTTGCTAACTCTGTTCACCCAAAGCCCCAGAGTGTGCCATGTAATAGTAATGGTAAAATTTCTCAATGATGCTGCTCTGAAGACTGCACTTTTCACCTCCTATTAGAAGCTACCGTATTACATTATTTTCGCTAGTAGAATATTTAGTGATTTTCAGCTTGTTTTTGTTTGAGATTTAGAAAATTGTTACCTAGTAACTTTTTGGAATTCTCCACCAGTGTAATTAAACTCTAGTACAGTAACATTTTACTTTGCATTGTGTTTTTATATTTGCATTTTCCTATCAATTTGCAAAATTTGTGAAAATAAAGTCACTGTGAATTACATCTCGTACAGTATCTGACAACATTTCTTTTGTTAATGTATCACAGTAGTGTGGAGTACCAATCCACTCGGTTTACTATACAAGTCTGGTGCAAAAATAAACCAAATTATAAATAAACCAACATTCATGTTGCAAGGTAACACAGGTTCATGTCACACACATTCTGCAGTTACACCTCATCTGCCCTGTGCAGGGGAGACACAGATTTTGTCATAAAAGATGGCAAAAATAAGTCATGTTGATGTTGGTTTGAGGCATATGAATGATGCTTTGCAGATGATGTTCTACTAGATTTGCACTTTTAACCTTTTTTCTGCAAAAACAAATGCTAGCATTTTGTATTCTGATATATTATTTGTTTCTTGTTTTTAACATTTTGACCCAATAAATGTCAAATTTGGTGTCAAGGTCATTGATGTCAGTTGCAATTTTGGTTGTGGGTCCTTACCCCCCCCCCCCAGTCTCATCTATGATAATGAATATAGTATGGAATTCAGGGGTTATCAAATATATTTACCTGAGGGTCAAATGATATCTAAGACTTTGTCGAGGGCCAAATGCATTTTTTTTTCAAACCCTTCCTGTATACCAGTTTTGGGGTGATTGGTAGGCCAAACATTACTTGGCAGACCAGATCTGGCCCATGGACCACCATTTGAGAAGCACTGGTATGGATAGTTGTCCAAATTAAGCATGTATGCATATAGTCATTGTATTGTGATAGTGTAGAAAGAAGTTTGAAACCTCATAATTTTGTCTGATTACTTGTTAGTCTGAAATAGAGATTAGAATTGGGAAGTAGGTTTAGTGATAGAGGAACATATAACTCGAGGTAAACCAGAATTGCAATTCTGCAGCAGTTTCCGTATCAGATGCATTCAAGTCGCATGTATTGGTTAGTAGCTTGATAAATGAAAGGCATAAATGTTGGGCAAGGAAGGTTTGATGTTTACAATTGTCTACTTTGCTTGTTGGGAAGGAGCTAGTTTTGCTAGTGATTGAAATTCAGTGATTGGATGCATTGTTCTTGTGCTGATCAGGGTTGCAAGTAAACTTAAATCCCTTGCTGTTGCTACCTCTACCCAGAGTAGACCTACTTTGAGGTGTGATTATGACAATGGATTACATGCAAATCATAACCAATAATAAACCATCAACAATTACCAAACAACCCTAACATTAAACATAACTTCTTGAACCTATGGTAAGGGTTGTTTTGAGCCCTCAAATCCACGGTCAATTTGATAAGGTGGTGTCGGTACAGGGAAATCTATTGACACAGGTGAGAGAAATTGAGCTCCCTAATGATTTGCACCTTGCTTGTAGCATTTATAGGCACGTGCACAATCCCACAATGTTTTCCAGCTATTGTGAGATTGTTATTGTATATTTTAAAATATAAAATTTACTTGTCTGTCCTTTGTAAACAGTTTCTTAACATATGTGTGCTTTTAACGGATGCCAATTCTGGATGATTAGGTTTAGCAAGAGTGAAAAATACAACCTCCACGTACCTATTTCCAATTGTTTTGTTCGCATTGTATTGATTGAATCCCCTAACCTAGTGAGGGCGGTGTGTATTAACCACTCTGTATATGCCTCTCTCTAACCAGGTTTTCTTAATAGGCGGCCCGCGGGCCAAATGCGGCCTGCCGACCATTAATATTTGGCCCTCAACTTGATCTAAAATTTAAAGGGACACATAAGAACTTCAGGTGTATTTGGCCCTCATCTAGGGAACTTTCAAACATGTTCGGCATTCTCTGGCCCTTCAGTTAATATAATTGAGAACCCCTGCAAGATATTCATCATTATTCTAATATGCAAAGAAATATAAAATTTTTAAGGTACCATTCCTTTGCAGATTAATACCACTCGCAACAATTATAAGCCTCTGGTCCCTGATTGGTAGCTTTTAAATATACAAACGTTTGTCATTGATTACATTTCATACACTTGTAGATGCACACGCACACGCACACACACACACACACACATGCGCGCAAACAAACTTGCATACTATATCTATATGTCTAGCTACTGACACATTTTGGTGAATCTAAAATGTTAAAGTTATTTGTGTAGCATTCAAAGAGTCAAAGTAAATATGCACAATTTCCGCTCAAATAAAACTAGTAAATTTGAGAGCAGCTATGTAGGTGATAATAATATTAATAAACTTCCATACATGAAATTCTTATCTGAATTAAGTAGCAAATGTCATAGACTATAGCAATGCCTGAATTACTTAGACATTTTATTTCACATTAGATATATTCACATATAGCTATACTTTTTACAAATCCAAACATTCATAGCATTTAATTTTCAAAATTTGGCCACAATAGCCACAAACTTTGCCAAAAAAATAAAATGTTAAAGAAAACAAGTGTGTGCTTTCCAACATTTACATCCATTTACAAAGGTTGAAGGGGATTTTAAGTGTTGCATGTATGTGCCTTCCTGCCATTTAAATCGCTCAGTGTATTTTATTTGGCTCAGACACAAATTGAAGATAGGCCTATATTCAAATCCACTAAACCCATCAAATCCAACGCTAGCACGTTTTTGATTTTCAGAGTTTGTCAGGAAAGCATTCCTTAGCAATCAATTTTGCTAGGTAAACTATTTGGAATTCTATGCCCCATCATCTCAGAGCTTGTGTAATGTATCTTCTTTCTCCTCAATGTGACAGTGTGTGTGTATTTGCCCCTAAATATTCCTAGTTCCCATAATTCATTGCTGCAAGTTTTCTGAAGTAAATAACTTTCTAATTATTAAAAGTGTTGTAAGGCCTAAAAAGATGTTTGTTTGTTGTAACGGAGGAAGAATATTAGGGTCGGTCAGATTTTTTTTTTTTTTAGATGAACTTCACAATGTTACTCTAAAATCAATACATCATGCTACTTTTTAAAGTTTTTTCAATGACATAGCGAGGATCTTTTATTTAACTTGTTATAATTGTTTTCTATTTTGATGGGTTTTTTTGTGTCGCCTGCCCTAAGGCAGGAAGACACATAGGGATCACTTTGTCCACTGTTGTTGTTGATGTCTGTTGATGTCTGTTGTTGTTGTTGTTGTTGTCTGTTGTGAAAAAGGGTTAACATTTGCCTGTAATATCCTCATACTTGATGGATTTAAACCAAACCTGGGTCACAGGTGCAACATGGCATCCCCATTTGTTGATGAGGTCAAAGGTCACATGCCAAGGTCAAAGGTCATGTGAGGTCAAGTTTAAAATAGGCTGAAAATGTAAAATTGAGCTCATTTGAAAAGTTGCAGTTCAATTGGAACCAAACTTGAATCATAGGTGCAACATGGCATCCCCATTTGTTGATGAGGTCAAAGGTCACATGCCAAGGTCAAAGGTCATGTGAGGTCAAGTTTAAAATAGGCTGAAAATGTAAAATTGAGCTCATTTGAAAAGTTGCAGTTCAATTGGAACCAAACTTGGTTTATGCAGTTTACATGCAAACCCTCATTTGTTTGAGATCCAAGGTCACATATCAAGGTCAAAGGTCATGTTAGGCCTATCATTCACTAACCGCGACGGCAGGCGACACAAGCGGTCCGAGGACCGATGTATTTTTTTGTCTTTTGGTAAAAAAAATGGGGTTTTTTTAATCGTGAATGAAAATCATGGGTTGGTCGGCAGAATTTTTTTTTCTATTTTGTGCTAATTTGAATAAAAAAGTTTTTGAGTCCCATGTTTTTTTAAGGGTTGGTTGAGTTATGGCAAGTTATGAATTATGTATTAAAAATGAGATGATGAGATATGAGGCTTTATTTATTTTTGTAATTTTTTTAGCAATTAGATTTGTATGCCAGTTGCTGCAAAAAGTTTGACCAGTTTAATATTAGTAGTGAAGAAATTTTAGTTTCTCAAATCCTTTCTTTATCAAGAGTCCAGCCCCCTCACTCTAACCAAAAAATGTATTCTAATTCTTAAATAAATGCCCCACCACTTTTTAGTGTGAAAAAATATGTCCACAAATAAACACCCCCATGTTTTGAACTAAAAACATTGCTAAAATGATGAAAAAACATGCAGATATGGCAATGACTGAAAAAAAGTGTGTTACTGCTGAAGAATGACCTGGAAATTAGCATTCATCCACAATCCATGTATTGCACTGCAAACATTTTAGCAGAGATGCCTTTTTATAAGCATAGATTTTGCAAAAACTGGATCTGTTTACATTAATCTGTGTGTAAGCAAGTCATTTTATAAGAATATACTACCAGCTTTCTTTCATCCATGTGCGCTGCCATATCGGAACAGCAGATTGTGTGCGCTGCCATATCGGAACAGCAGATTGTGTGTAAGGATATCCTTTTTATGTGAGGAGCACCGATAGTGGCAATGTTTTTCAATGGAAATGCTAATAGGGGAAAATGCCTTTTAAAAAAAATGTACTTGAAATGGTACAAAACTAGTGTCTCTAAAATGTTGCATCATGGGATATCCACTTCATGAGCACCAGAAAAACGGATTATTGTATTTTTGACATGTAGTGTATCATAGCAAGCCTCATTTAGTACAGAGCTCCTAGCTAGCAAGCGGTTGCAGCGTCCAGGACGCACCATTTGTTAAGTCAACTTTTTACCCAATTCAGATACACCGATATGTTATTCTTTACCTGGGGCACTTCCTCAACAAGATCCAATGGAGTTTGTCCGAGTGTTCTCTGGCTGTGCCTCATCTGATGTCCAATTGATGTTGTGTAGCAACTGTAGGGTCATAGCACAGAATTAAGCTGATGATTGCGGCTTGTTTGATTGGTCTGTAAATATGGCCAGATGGGAAATAATTGCAGGTCTAACATTGTCATTTTAACTTAATGCAAGTGTCAAAGTTAAAATAAATGTTGAATTCCAGTGAGAATTAAGATTTATCTTTAGAGTAGTTTTCATAGTTATGGCATAATGACACTACAGTTTTCACTGTTTTTAAGATATTTTTTTAATAACATTTGATTACAAATGTAAGTAGATACAAGCATAAGCAGTCTACTAAAGTGATTGAAGCTTACTTTCTCACTTTAAATTTATTAAGTAAGAAAATTAAACCTCTAAAATTGGCCACTTTCTTGGCCTTTCATGGCTTTCCACTCAGGGATCTGCCAATGTCTGACACATGACTTGTTCATTAACTTAAAAGTAGGTGATCTAATTTTGTTCATACCATAGAGATAAATAAAAGGCTAGACTACCGACAGTCATCTTGATTGAAAGAGCTCAATGCCAGATGTGTAAATGTGACCGCCCAAGCCCATTATACGTATACATTACATCATGGAAAAATGCACTTCTCTTTAAATCGCCAGGCGACCCTCAGGCTCAGTTTAAAATTATCCTGTCGACATCAAAGAACACTGTCAGGCATGTGGTTTGTTTCAAATTTAAACCGGCACAAGATACCCAATGTTTTTTGCAATTTTCAATCTGGCTTCAAAATAGCATGGGCTATGCATGTTCGTAGTTGCTATCCGAGTATTACCATTTTAAACAGTAGAAGGCCACATTTTAAATATTTTTATTATATGGAGCTGTGACCTCGGTGGTGCAAAACAGTGTCTGCCAGTTCGCTCTTTGGTAATCGTGAACATCAGCGTGTTCATGCCCATTCTAAAAAGTTACCGGGAACAGCCCAGAGGCCTCAGTTCATATCTCTGATCTACTTCATGTGCATCATATTCCAAAACTCTGATCTTCATGTGAAGCAATCAGAAGCAACAAATGTTAATCTCATGGTCCATAGAGCAGTATGTGTAATCACGGTGTGCTCACCACTTAGGGCCCCCCTAATTCCACTACAGGAAACATTTCAGATGCCTAAAATTTCTCATTGTTAAGAGAAAAATATGGGCTTTCTGATACCAAAATCTCAATTTGGATAAGAGTAACGGTAAGTAGGGGTACAAGCCTGCCCCCCAAAAAATTGTTTGGGGTCCCCACCGGCTGATGATCTTTTAATGCATTCGATACTGTCCCTTTCCACATTTTATTAAATCAATTGCTAATATATACATCAAGTGTAAATGCCCTGGTCAGTGTTGAGGTCTGAGCAATCACAATTTTAGATTGTAATTCTTGCACCAATAGCCGGCTACATTTAAATGCAATGGGATCTTCCCCCTTCTAACCTAATCAAAAACTTACAGTGAACTTGCCAGATTGTTAAAACCAAGAGCCAGCTTGTTACAGTAGCATGCTTTCCTCCATTGAAATTGTTACAGTTCTTATACCATCCATACTTCCCTTCCATTTGAACATTTTGGGGAAATGTTTAATCCTTTCTATCGGACAAACATCTGAACATTTATACCCAGGCAAGGCCTTGGGCAGGTGCAAACACAACGTGATGGGCAAATTTATACATCACAAGATGATTTTTCCCAATGTACAGAAGAAAGCTTTTTGGAATCTTGAACTTGTCACCAATTACAGGACCACAAGTCCACACAACCATTTGTTTGGAAACTGCAAACTCTAGTTGACATTTTGTAAGTCTATGTGGATATTGTGCATTTTGAAGTATTCTGATTCTAATCCTGTTTGTTTTTTCCATGATTTGACAATTGGATCGTTTTTTTGAAGAGTTTCTGCACATTGTTGCTAATGGATACATGTGTGCTTTTTGCAAATCTCAATGATTTGACATGAACAAAAAATAGATCATGCATCAAAGACAATCAATATAGACAGTATAAGGTGTCAAAAGTTTTCAACCGGCAATGTTTAATAGCAACTGACTTTCCTTCCCAGAATTAAGCATTTGAAGCGGCCTGCATACCATAACAAAACAATTCAGACTTTATCGGTCCATTGACATAAAATCAATCACTCAGACATCTCTTCAAAATCAATTGATATGATGAATTATGCCTTAGCTTTGGCACATCACGGCCCAAGTTATAGACATTTCAGTATCAGTATAAATTTTAATATAAATCCCCTTTGTAAAATGTTATATCCCCTGATATAATGACAAAGAATAACTTAACATGCTGTAGGCAAAAGAACGAATTAAAACTTTTAGGGAGTAAGTCTTATTATCACTGGAGGTGCATGTGGATGAATCAACCTTTCTTGGTGAAAAATTTTTTTTTCACCCTCCCCTACAACTTCCATTCCATCCATAAATATTTTTGCATTCCTCCTATTTAAAAAAAATCCCCATTTAAAAGTTGAGATTCCCCCCTCTCTTGATTGAAAATTCAAGTTCATGTTTCCCTTCACTCACATAAATTTTTTTGTATTTCCCCTTCAAATCCTCCACCCCCCCCCCCCTCACCCCAGCATAATACGACCAGACCACTCCCTTTGGAAATTCTATAAACATCCTATTGGAGATTTCAGGGCGACAAACCAGGTAAAATCATTTGAGTGGTGAACATTTACTGATAACCCATATAGGTTCAAAACCCCAATTTTTAACACAATTTTATTGCTTACAAAAAAAAAAAACGCCCTGTTTAACTGAATTTTGAAACTCCCGGGCAGCTTCCCGGGTGCCCCCCCCTGGTGATTCTGTGTACCGGTACAGTGCATTGGTTCACATTCAAGACAGACAATTAAAATGCTCTATATACCGTGAGGATCCACTGTGATGGACGTACCATCATGCCACGGACAATGCAACAAGCTGCAACAGATGAAAGCCTCATGTTGCACGATTTAGGTTGATCTACAACCAATTAAATCTGTATCAACGGTATTCATGCGGCAACCTAGAACAAGCTTATTGAGAACAGTTACTTTAAATTGAATATTATACCTGTTTTATATTACTAATTGCAAATCTGGGTAGTGTTTTTTGCAATAATGGGGATTTTATTTTTTCTCTGCAATTTTTGATTTTGTCCTAGTCCAATTTAGGTGACCACCCATCACAAACAGCTCTTTAAAGTAGATGTTTCTCATATTAAAAGGTTATTTTTAACTGGATCAAGAATTTTGTACAACATTGTTTTGGTTTAAAATTTCTTCATGTGGTGTTAAAATTTGGTGAAAAGTCTGACTGTGGAAAGAAACAATGCAAAGGATTCTTTGAAATGATGTGATTTTTTGTTCAAAGTGGTTTCTACTTAACCAATTTGGGAATGGTCAAGGGCATCAGTGTTGGTAAATTATGCCTACTAGAAATAGTGAAATTTGTAAAACTTCCTTTTTAAATGGCTTCATTTCAGAATGAAAAAACTGGAAAAAATGGGAAACTTTCAACTTTCATTGACTTTTTATATGGATCATGTTTTTGTTACATCTCAATAACATCGCGGTTTTCGTTTCTCCTGACACATTACTGCTATGTGAAATTGTACATTTTAGGTAATTCCCCATTTTTCTCTTTTTCCTTCCCCCATACACCTAATTGTTGTTCTCACCCAAAGTTTATAAATAATGTGATATCTGGAATGAGTTGAAGGGAGGGGGTTACACGTGATATGAAAAGAATCTGATTGATGATTTTTGGGATTTGAACTGGCTAGAAATCTCAACAGTGATCTTAATCAAAAACAGAAAAGTTCATCAAAGTTGATTAAAGGATCTGAATGTGGGGGGTTGGTGGGTGAGAACTTCTGAAAGTCTGACTTAATTATCCTGAGTATATTGACACAGATAAAAACTGCTCTGAAAGGACACACTTCATACTATTGTGAAAATACTCTTTTCTGGCACACTAACATGTCATGTATACTTATTGTAGAATCATTAGGTAAGTGGGTTCTTCAAATGAAGAACACCCCTCAAATAGATGGCCATATGAAGAACCTCCCAACCACCCAAAAAACAGGCTAGAAAAGCTTTATTTTCCCCCAGGGTATGTTTCATCATTTCACCCAATTGGATGAGATGCATCCTCCTCGACTTATTGTTCCGAACAGCACATCCCTTCTCAAAATGCTTGAACAATATTGAGTATTACACAGTGACACAACAGCTCAACTAACCCAATTAAACTGCTGTATTTTTCAATGCAGTTAGCCGCAGTACATCTTTAGGAACAATAGATGGCATCCTTGACGGTTGATCATTGTCTGGGTTTGTAACATCAGATGCTTTGCCTATTCTATTCACAAGTACATGTTACCAAGTTTTATTTTGATATGTTTAAAGGAAATATGTCAGATTTTTTGTCAAGCTAGTTTTTGACTTACATTCATAAAATATATGTACAGACATCACAAATTCAACATGAAACTTAAAATTTTAAACAAAAATATGTAAATTAACAAAATAGAGGCATTTTTTATAATTTTTGCTTTTTGACATAACAAAGAAAATGGGCAGATTTTTCGCCATGCTCATTGATCAAAAGCGGCCAATTTTGCTCTCCTCGTGACGTCAAGTGATGACCAAAACATGTGTTGACTCGAATTGTTATTTTTTTGTCATTGCTGACACTGTAATTTGATGGATTAATGAAAGTAATTAAAAAATTTGAAAATTCTTTTTTTAAAAAGTTCAATTAGTTTTTTTTTTCGTGTGGTTTTGATTATTATTGATATAAAACCACATCGATTGCAGTTCACACGGGGGGTAAGGACACGACCTGCTCGATTTTGGGCTTTGGGGATTTCCAAATGTTAATTTGTGGAAAAAAAAAAACTGCTATATACTGCATTTACTATGGTAGCCTGTTCTCAGTTTCATTACAAAATCTCCTGCAATGACCACCTTCAGGGGAAGGAGAGGAAAAAAAATAAATAATTAAAGTATAAATTATTGACCTTGCAAAATCCGTCGGGGTGAGTGTGTAGTGTAACGGACGCGCTGCAAATATGTAATTTCCAATAACGGTCCATTTAGATTTAATATTCGTGACTCAGGGCCTAGACTTTAGGCAGTCTGAGTGTAACCACCTTCCGTACGCGCAGGCATATAGAATCTTCATTTTAAAAACTGAATTCAGTTTTTTTTTTTTGGGCCCCCGAATTTAACGCGTTTTGATTTATTTTCAGCAATCCCCGAATTTGGGGTATTTCTGCTGATTTCACGCCGTTTTTTCATTTTTTTTTTTTTTTTTTTCCTCTTTTTTTTCGTTTTTGTTTTTCCTGAAAGTTCATTCTCCAATGCCTGTACGCGTAATAGCAAGCACACACCCAGCAACCCTCCTACCTTTAATTCTTTTGAAAGGACAGCACTCGAGTCGCGCCAGATTGTGATGCCCTTTGAAATCAGGCTGTTGCTGTTAGGATGGCATGTCACTACCCCCCTGGCATTTCACCTCCTCGAATAGGAAAGTGGCAACACTGCGATATTATGGTCATGTTCACTTTGACGTCACCATTTGCCTGCGATGTGATTTGTTCGGAATCGTTTCGAGTAAGCTATTGGGCAGAAAATTAAAAGGGCAATACTCAACAATGTGGACAATTTTTCACTTATTTTGATTTAGATTTAATCTACATTACTTACGCTTTCCATCCATACCACATTTTTCCAAATATTCAGAATCATGAACATATTTCCTTTAAGCCAGTTAACTTGTTTTTGTCAAATGATTGTTATGAGCTGAGTTTTGTTAACTTAAGATTAGGGTTTAAGGTAGATTGAATTAACTTAGGTGTTGTGAGTTAAAGTTTGAATTAAAGAATGTTTATGGTAAAAAAGTAATGGCTCTGATATAGGATAACGGTATATATATCTTAGTATTTAGAGTTTTGGTAGTTTTTTATTATGGCCCCGGGGGGGGGGGTTCGTATTACAAAACGCCTATACGAGACTTGCCGCTGGATGGTCGCAAAATCAGACGTCTGGTATAACTATGACCCCTTTTTTTCACACTGGTATAATTAATGACCCCTTTGTTTTGCACACAATATGGTTATAATTATCGGTGTTGATTTGTTGTTGGTATATTTTGTGTACCGCATCCGTGGATGGTGATATATATTCCGTAACAGAAATTCAGCTCTCCGCAGCCTTCGACATCGTATTGATTTTTTTTTTTTTTTTTTTTTTAAGATTCATCATAATTATCGTAATCTCGGGTTTGTTTACGTCTGCCGCGTTTTCATGTGACTTTTGTCGTGCCTTCAACATTGCAACACTAAGTCACGAAGCAAAGACACGCTGGTTATTTGCCCTGGTTTTGATTGGCGGTTTTGCTGTTACGCGAAGGAAATTCTGCAGACACAACTATTGTATAATATGTCCCGAACTATGGTCATTATATTTGGCACTAAGGAGGGTAAAGTTCCGGGTCCACCTCTGATCCTGGAGGCAGGTCCCTACCCAAACAGGTAGATTGATATTTTGGATTTTAAACTGACTAGAAATTCCAACAGTGATCTTTACCACCAAAACAGAATTCATGCAAAGTTGATGAAAGGATCATGAATGTGGGGTTTGTTGAGAACTGCCTGAAAGTCCGACTGAATTAGCTTGATTATATTGACACATATTAAAAACTGCTCTGAAAAGGACACACATTCATACTATTGTGAAAATACTCTTTTCTGGCACACTAACACATGTCATGTATACTTATTGTAGAATCATTAGGTAAGTGGGTTCTTCAAATGAAGAACACATTCAAATGGATGCCATATGAAGAACCTCTAACCAACCAAAAAAACAGGCTAGGACAAGCTCTATCCCCCAGGGTAATGTTTCACCCATTGATGAGATTTCAGTTCCTCCCGACTTATTTCCGAAAAGCATCCATTCTCAAAACTTGACATATTGAGTATTAACCCAGTGACACACAGCTCTAACCCAAATTAAACTGCTGTAATTTTTCATCAGTTACAGCAGTAACATCTTTAGGAAGCAACGGCATGGCATCCGTTGACGGTTGATCATTTCTGGGTTTGTAAACATCATAAAGATGCTGTGCTTATTCTATTCACTGCTGCATGTTTACCAAGTATATTTTGACACTGGTGTATGTTTAACCCTTCAAGAGACAAAGGCAGCCATTTTGAGAATATTGGGTGTTTTTTGGGTGCTTTTGTAATTGCTGCCTTATGTTGATTTTAACAAGTAGATATCGCTAAATTAGGAAGGTTTTTTGTTGAGTGAGCATTTTTTTTCAAAATTTATTATAATATTATAAATACATTTTATTTTGAGAAAAAATACAATATGCAGCAAAATAAATCCAATTTGAGCAAGTTTTTAGTGGATTTTCATGTAAATTTATCAAAAACACATTTTTTCAATGAAATAAAAACACTGATCGTGTTATACATGTATGTCAATTGAATGTACTGTGCTATAGTAATGTGTAGTTAGTTGAAATAAATGTTACATTTTAAAAACTAAACATAATAAACAAAAGCATTTCATAAAGCACACAAATAATAAAGAATATAAACACACCATAAGTGTAATATAACTTGCTTTCTTGAAAATTTTGTTTTAGAAAGCATAAAAACTATCCTCTACTCTTGTGGCAGAATATTGAATATTTTGTTATAAATCCCAGAAGACAAAATCTGAATGCAATTTAAATTTCTGATTTCGATCAGAACTTATTCATATCATGGACAAAATATGATTGAGTGATTTTTGTCTTTTACAAGATTTACATCTCACATGACAAAACTGGCGGAGATTAAAGGAAGCAAGTTCAAAGAAAGTGATAGTTAGTACTGGTGGTTCAGCATTGTGCAAAAGAAAACATAAGGAGAAAAACAGAACACTATGTCAGTCAGTGTTATATTTGAGTATCACATCATATTCATATCATGGACATTTCACTTGCTCTGGGGCATCAAATGCATGCCTCTAAAGACAGGCATGACTGATACCCTGGCGCCCCTCCAATAGACAATTTATTTTTAGAAGTTCCCCTCTCAAAATAAGCAAATTGCCTTTTGATGAGCGTAACAAAAAACTGTAGCTATTTAATTTGATGCTATTGACGGTAGCGAGTGGTGCGATGGGTTGGTTATGTGTGTGGTGGGATGTTCTGTTTGGAATTGGGAAATAGATTTGTTTTCCTTCCAAATCAAATTATTGACCACTGAATTCCAGAACAGAATATCCACTGTGTAGAAAGTTGGATATGGATGCGGATGTGTGCTTTGGTGGAGAAGACCGAAGTTTGAGATGGATATTAGAAGCAAACAGAAATTATACTATTGTAGTCACTTGACATAACAGGGGTTAGTGTTTGTGGAAGGGGGCCCAAACGTAATTTTCCCAGTGTGGAATTTTCTTCTTTCCCTTAGTCTCATTTTGATGCTTCTTATTAAAGGCTTAGTTGATTTAAATAAACAATAATAATATTAATAACCAGTTTTTATATAGCACTTAATCCCCGTAAATAGGCTCAAAGCACAGTTGACAATTATTATTATTATTACGCCGCCTTCAAGAAATCGTCACAATCATTTCGCTTCATCAGATTTCTGCTCAAAGACATGCTTACAAGTAAGTGCACAAGCTATTAGCACTATTGTAATATTCCCCATAAACAGCTCCCCAGATTCACTTGGGTCAACGAGGCAATTAGTATCTTGCCCAGGGACACAAACACTTTATCCACAGTGGGGCTTGAACTAACGATTTTAATGTCTAATGACACTAGTCCTTCGCTTTTCCACGGGACCACCATGCTCTAAATTGGTTGAAGATTCCTTGTTAGATTGAGTGTGTTGGATCTTTGGTTTTTCACATTACAACAGCTGTAATCAGGTCAACATTCCAATGGATTATGTCTCTTGTTTTCTGTTTTTTCAATTTAATTTACTTTTTCCACAGAGCCTAGATGGAGATTCAACAAGCCAATCCAAATCTGTGCTACTAGCTACACTTGCTCCACCCAGCTCTCTTTCAATTCACTCATCCATTTGCTCTCTAGCTTTCTCTGTTGCCATGCCGTTCCTCTGTACTTTGCTTTCGCTATCTCCTCTCTTCCCTTTCCTCCTCAACATCCACCTATTCTCCAGAGAAATCTGAGCGCATGTGAAATTGTCCATATCATCTAACAGTACAATGCTCCAGCTGGTGGCATTCTTTTAGGAGAAATCAACCAAGTTTGGTTGTTGTGTGAGTTACAGTAGGAAGAGTGAGAGTTTTCTTTTTTGAAGTGAATTTAGCTATAATGCTTTCCAACTGAACCACAGGTCCTCAACCATACTAGAAAGATTGTCACTCTTTGGACCCTGATTTTCTTCATCTGTTCATTCCCCTGGATAAGTGAATTTTATACCTAACCTCAATGGGGCCCCCATGCCACTCAGATACCGCTGTGTGCACTAAACCCTGGATGTAGCAAATGTCTCATCCATCAGCTACGACACTCCAGCACATTAGGGTACAATCCTTGGCTGCACCAGCGACACCGTCGTAGCTTGCATCTCCTTCCCCTCTCCACACATATCCTTTACCTCCTCCCGGGACATAGGCTACCCCAGGTATGGAGTTCGGGCTAAAAGAAAAAAATGGAATTTAGTCAGATATTGGTTCTTATTTTTGTGTCGCCTGCCCTAAGGCAGAATACACAAGGGATCCCTGTCCACTGTTGATGTCTGATGTCTGTTGATGTCCATTGTTGTTGATGACTGTTGTTGATGTCTGTTGTTGTGAAACCGGGGTAACATTTGCCTGTATATCCACATACTTCAAATGGAGTTGAACCAAAAATTGGGTCACAAGTGCAACATGGCAATCTCCCTTTGTTTGATGAGGTCAAAGGTCCACATGCGCAAGGTCATGTGATTGTCGGTTTATAAAAATTAGCTGAAAAGTCTAATGACCTCATAAAAAGTTTGAAGTTCAATTGGAATCAAACTTGAATCATAGGTGCAACACTGTGATCCTCATTGTTATGAGGTGAAAGTCCCATACCAAAGTCAAAGGTCATGTGAGGTCACTTGTAAAATAGGCTGAAAATGTAAAATTGACCTCGTTGAAAGTTGAAGATCAATTGGAACCAAACTTGATTTATGTAGTTTATATGCAGAAAACTTATTTGTTTTTGGAGGTCCAACGTCACATATCACGGGTCAAAATGTATGTTAGCCTCTCATTCACTAACCGCAATGGCGGCGACCACGCGGTCGATGACCTATGTATTTTTTTACATAATTGTAATTTATAGCCAATCAGAATCAAATCGTAAGATAAAGATGGCATTCGTGCCTAGTCCTCAGGACTTTTCCCCCCCTCCTGTGTTTGCAATTTGCTTTCCAAAATATGAAGTGTTTGATGACAAATACCACTCCTCAATCTCCTCTATTTTTACAAAAATATTTAATACTAATACAAAACAACCTGTGTTTGAGCCAGTATTTAATTAAGATGCACCATTTTCACTGTAAATGAATGAGGAAATGTTTGCATCACACAAAGCAATTCCTCACAAACTCTTCAAGACTGATGTGATTAATCTATCTCAATTCAGCAAACTCCATGAGCAACTCCCAAATCATACATGGGAATTATTCTCTGTGACCAGAGTTGATTTGTCATTTTGTTACATTTAACTTACCAACTGTACCATATGCCACTGCATAATATGCCATGCCGACATGTGTAACTGGGTCAAATATAAAGCGCTCCCCTCTCCGTTAACGTAGGGCCGGTCAGCGTTGGATTGCAAGTTTGCCCTCAGGCGCGTCAGTTATGAATCAGGGGGTTAGAGGACAGTACTAGAGCAATTTGCAAAAATAAGGGGTCATCCACCATCCTCACATTTTCATTGTATTTAAGGCTAGTTAACACATGTCTTACAATATTTTGGCCCAAAAACATGTGTGGAGGGCTAAATAGTGTTGGTGATGGTTGGTCAATTGAGCAGCTGGGTGGTGGATGGTGGGTATATTTATTTTAGGTTTGTTTGATCACACCCTCATGAAAGAAAATGGCTGAAAAAGAATTAGATTGAATGGTGAATCCCAGTTAAACTCAAACTTAATTTTGAGTAAGGTTTTCCAGAAATGCCTCTTCCCTATCTTATTTGTCCCACATTTACTTTATTCCGGCAAATACTTGTTAAGCAAACAGCATACAATAACACAACTAGTTAGGGTGTGATTTTAAACAATGGCAAAATACTTGCTTAAAGGTTCTTTCTGCAGGCCTGTGTAAGCAGATGAAATACCAGTTGGGATACACGCCTCTTCTCCTCCTCTCCTCTCCACCTTCTCATCCCACCCCTTCCAACCCCACCCCAAGGAAAATAGGCCAAATGTAAATACTTTAAACGCAAGTGGTGTTCAACTTGTTGCAATCATTCAAATAACCAATTTTAGTTGTATACGGGCTATTGATGAAATCAGATACTTGTCTTCATCTGGCAAATAAACGGGAAGTTACCATTCCGCATTTGGTCGTTTGATTGATTGTCGCAATTAGCACTGATTAAACTGCTGCCTCAAAGTTGCATTATTTCTCTGTAGTTTAACATATTTAATCAAAACTGTAATACTGTATAAATCAGGGTTCTCAATAGGCGCCCGCGGCCAGATCCGGCCCGGGAAGCTTTGGTGGTTGGCCCTTGACAGTTTTGAAATATACAGCAAACATAGCAACAAAAGAGTGCATGCTGCCCGAGCATGATATTTTTGAGGGTATAGACAGCGTTCAGCTTTGACTTACATTTAGCTCGGACACGGCTGAAAAAAATATTTTAGGGTGAAAACTCAAAATTCTTGATTACTTAATGTTTCTAAGGCTTAAAAGATCATATATTTTCAGATTGTGGGCACTAAACCCATATGTTTCACTGATTGTGAGAAAAATTCATTTTTTGGCACAATTGTAGCCAACATGCCGTTGTTGCGGTTGACCAAATTTTTGACTTGCATTTCCTGTGAGTGTATGAACATGAACTACTATTAGTGGACTAATTCTTTATGTTACTCATATGACAGGGTCACATTTGTAATATTCAAATGCAGTAAATGGGAATCAATCTATTTCTTTATTTTTGTAACAGGGTTAGAAAGTCGGCTGTCAGGGTGACAATTGATTTGGGAAAAAACGCAATTTTCGCCCAATTTCGTGATTGAAAAAGCCATAAGTCCTCAATGGTATGAGCTTTGGTGATGCTTCTTGTGTCTTTTTTTGTTCATATTTTATATCTAATGTGATATAAACACTGCACTAAGTTGAAGTACTGACCACAAATAAAGTAGTAATATGTCACCCTACCCTAACATTTCGCAGGGCGTGAAAAAATAAAGGCCTTCGCAAAAACAATAAGTCCTTCAAAACTGTGTTTTTTAAGGCTAAACATATAACTTGCTATACCAAGCCTCCCTCTAGATTGCAAGTTTATATTTGTTTAGCCCTTAGAGTCCCAGTTTTGAATGACTTATTTTTTTTTGCGACCGAATTTTTCTCCAATTTGAGGACTTCGGGCAGAAATATACCTGTACAGTGCTATGGGAAAATTTTCAGTTAATAATTATGCATTGTTTTATTTCAGATTCATTTCCTACACAATTTCACCCTAGAAAATGGTATTTTAAGTAGGAGATCTTTCCCTTAAGTTTTCCCACCATTCTGTCCACCAAACTCAAGTCAAGCTTGACACCTGTCAGTTTTTATACAGCCCGCCATGGCACGCGAGCCAAAATAGTTGAGAACCCCCTGTATAAATGCTCACATATTAATACCAACTTGTAAAAAAATGTACAATTTAGGTTTTTTAAGCAGGATGTGTTTTGACTCAAAGATTACTTACATTGTGTGTAAAAGTAATTATTTAAGTGTTTAGCCTTGCCCATCAGAGTGAGTGTCAAGTCATTTACAAGGCTAGCAACTGTAGTAAGAAGGATAATTTGTGTGCATTAGTAAGTGTTATTCACCCAATTTTCACAAGACCGCTTTTCTATGTCATGAGTCTTGGAGAGAGCCTATCTATAAAAGTTACTTGTGAAGATTTGTGCTGATTTACTACATGAGTTTCCTTCATTTTCATGTTTATGGGCGAGACTCTGCCAGAATCTGTTTATTTGAATTGAGGGGTTCTTTGCCTTTCAAAAAGATTCCCATTTCGAGGCAGCGATGCAATCAGCCTCCCTGATGTCCAATTTTAAAACACAACCAATGCAAGTAGGTAAGCATTCTATAAGTCCTTGAATGTGAACTTAGAATGAAATAGTTGAATAGAGTGGCATTAGGTGTCAAATGCATAGGGTAAACTTTTAAAGTATCCCATCTTCCTTCATAATCAAAGGGCAAAATGTAACAAAAGCACCCCCCCCCAAAAAAACAAATCTCGCTTTGGCTGACGCAACACAACTGTCACCTTGTCCAGTAGATCTTGCATATTGCATATTTCATTCTGAAGTGGCATTTGCTGACCCATATTGTCATTTACTTTGGTTTGGCATCCAAAATACATAAGAACTACATCCAAATACATATTAACTACAGTCGTAGCAACTTCCATAATTAGGCCTAACACCATATGGCAGACATAGAGTTGTGCCATTTCTGTATCACATAACCCCAGGCGGTTGTGCCACTTTTCTCTCTCAAGAGATACCTAAGAGTGTTTAGGCGATGCATGGCAGTCGTTCGCGTGTGCAGCCAACGGCAAAAAAAAGTAGCCTTCTGATCCTCTGCTTATAACATTGTACACCGTGTACGTATATAACCTGACTGTTTTCTTTGGGCACACCATGGATTGCGATAATGTATCTGAACTTTCACTTTGGACTTTGCCTGACTTTGGGAAGTTGGATGGTGCAGAAATATGATGAGCTAAAGGGATTAGGGGTTCAAGCTCTCGGAACTGGATGCTTCCGATTTGGGTGAGTCCCCATCGCCTGGGTTTCAATTGGGAATCCGTGGAGAATCTATGGTAACATGTATGAGAAGGATGGTGGAATGTTTTGGCAACACACAAGTTTACATAATTTGCTATAGTTCGAACTAGTTTCATTATTATATTTAAAAAAAAAACTAGAAACTATTTTTAACATGTCAGATTTGCTAATAAATGCTTAATTCAAGCTTTTGGTTTTCTTGTTCTTTGGAAAGAAATGAGTCTCGATTAACTCTTATATCCCTCCCATCCCAAGGGTTTGGCTCAAATCACAGTGAATTGTAACTTTATTTCATGAAGTGTTTTTGGCTTTGTATTATAAATTTATTTCAATCATCAGAAAACAAAATGATGGCCATATCTTCTTAACGCATGTAAAATCAGGAATGGAAATTGTGGTACATAAACCCAAGCATGTAGTTGGCATTCATTCCCTAAGTCAGGCCTACATCGGAATAAAGTAAAATGTGATGAACAAAAAAGATGTAAGGGGTAAGTGCTGCTAAATGTAAAAGGAATTACTTCAAAGTGTAACTTGTCATGTCAGAACCTGCTCAGTGCAAAGTTGTAACTTGTGCATGCTGAACATGCTCAGTGGTGAAATAGGTCTAATCAATCTACGAGGCCAAACTATAGTGACATCATCCTCAATTTGAGAGAAAGCTTTGTAGTGCATTGACAAGTTTTGAGTCTACATGTATGGCTGTTGAGATTATACAATACTATTGTCATGACTAAGCATGTTGTGGTACCTGCAGTCAACATTAAGTCAGGGCTGGGGGGGAGGGAGTTCTCAAGTTTGGTTTGGGTAGGGACGTGCCTCCGAGAGTCTGGAAGTAAGACCCATATCTATACCAATTTTTTGCCAACAAAGGGACCCATAGCTATACTTGAGATGCAAAGTTGTGGCTAAATTTAATCCAAATTGACATTTTCTCAAAATTTTGACATTTTAAGCAAATTTTAATTATTTTGGCTTCAGATAGTGGAAATTGGACTAATTTTCCAACAATTTTTAGAAAATTTTGGCTTCCGATTCAGAAAATGTGACTAATTTTCCAACAAATGTTGAGAAAATTTTGAAAAACGACCCATATTGGCATGAAAAAAGGGGTCATTGATATACCAGAAGGCTGAAAATGGGACCGATGTTTGTGGCATGTCCCTGTAAAGGCTGTATGTTCATTTGTGTTGAGTCCCCCAAAGGCATTCGGTACCTGAACATGTATCGAGGGAAAAATCTGCCATCAAACTGACCTATAAAACCAAGGTGGGTGGAAAATAGTGGTCTTCTATGTTTGAAAGGTTAATTTGCCTTGCAGCAAAATACCAAAGGGTTTATAAGCTAAATAAGAGGCAAAACCAATCATTAACTAAATAGTCGCCACACGTGTTAGGCATCTCCTGTATAATATGATTCAGAAACGGAAAGAGTTGTGGCTTGGAGGCCCGCTCAAAAGCATATGGTTTTGTGCTGGCTAGAAAAACACAAGAAAACACATGTTTGATAATAGAGGGAGAATAATAGGAGAAAATGAAACATTTCCCCCTCCTAGGTTCAGGAGGGCCCCAAGGTTACAATAAATCTGTCGGCTTTCATTTGCCAAAGGCAAAGCTGATGAGGTACATGTGAGTGAACTTGTACAAACAACATGTGGACTTGGATGCAACCGAAAAATGGAAGGTTTAAAAAAACGTTATGGATCCTCAGTGCTAACGGTACTGCTAAGCATGCATACTCAAACTTGCACAATTGTGTTGCTTTTTGTGTTATGGTTTTATATTAATTTTACTGTAACTCTTCCAAAATAAAGATTTTGCATGATTTTGATTTTGCTTGAAATGCAATATCTCGATTGGCTCGGTGATTGACCATGGTCCACTTTCTGAAAACAGCAACGGCAATGCCCTTCAAGTGAAGACCGGCAGCTTCAACATGAAGTGATTCATACAGTTCTTGAAGAGATTGATCCATGTTGAAGCTGCCGATCTTGCTCAGCAGAGTTTTGAGCCCAATTTGACTGGGACCGACAATGCAATGGAAGTCGCGATTTTGAAAGTCAAACTAAAAACACCGGGTGATTTGCGCAGAATAAAATTAGCCCGACAAACATGTTGAAATAAAGTAAATTATGGCTATTTTTCACAAATATGTAAAAATTAGCATTTGTAAAATAATAAAGGATAAAAATGTCATTCACAACTGGTTTATTGGTTTACTGTTATTTTACGTGGCGAATTTGACCACACAATATTTTGTATTTTCGTACATTTGATACATGTTAAAATACAATCTCATTCCTAGAACATGCGGTTGTATATGTTCCCAATGTCATTCGAAAGTCGGAGAGATGGTGCTGGGGATGTGAAACACTCTCAGTTTAAGGGCATCGGAAATGATGGTAAAGCTTTTTTCTTAATGTTGACATTTTTTCTGCTGAGTAGTTTGGGGTAAAATTGAAGAAAAAAACTTCTTTGAAAAAAAAAGTTCTACAGTTGCAGCGCAAATGACGATCGGTCGGATGTGGACAAGCAAACAATTTTTTTGGGCCTAATCCTAACCCTAATACACTGGAAGTATGCCGAATTCCTCATCTATAGTGAGAGGTTATGTTTTGTTTTGCAGCTCTCACTTAATGTGAGAGGACTCTCAGCTTGCCCATTAAACAAGACATAATTCTGTGCAACTGTGGTTACAGCACAGACCCAGAAAGCTCTTGAAACAATGTCACCTGGAATAATTGACTGTGAAAAGCTATGAACCCTGCTAAATGCTTAGGGTATTTTGTAACACCAGGAGGCTGACATTTTGACTTGTGCTAGTATTTCTTTTTATGGATGGGGATTTGTTACATAGAATTGATACATAATACATTCCCAAAGGTAAGGGTTTATTAAGCCTGTTTAGCTTTGAACTTTGGGCCTATTTGTGTGCCTCCACAGACTAGAGCCTAATACATAATGTGTTTTTATTCCACTGTTTAGTTGCAGGACTTTGTAGACCTAGGCCTTATGTGATTATATTGTTTGGACTGTGAAAACAATACTTGGGTCACTAAAAATAATGTTGGTTTTTGCTCCTTTTTCAAACGTTCAGTGTTCAAATGTCGAAATGACATGTGTCTGTTGTTGTTGATGTCTGTTGTTGTTGTGAAAAAGAGTTAACATTTGCTTGTAATATCCGCATTCTTTGATGGATTTAAACCAAACTTCAGTCGTAGATGCAACATGGGATCCCGCATTTGCTGATGAGGTCAAAGGTCACATACCAAGGTCAAAGGTCATGTGAGGTCAAGTTGTAAGATAGGATGAAAATGTAAAGTTGACCTAAATTGAGAAGTTGAAGTTTAATTGGAACCAAACTTGCATCATAGGTGCAACATTGGGTCCCTCATTTGTTAATGAGGTCAAAGGTCACATGCCAAGGTCAAAGGTCAAATGAGACCTATCATTACAAACCGCGACGGCAGGCGACACATGCGGTCCGAGGACCGATGTATTTTTTTAAGAGGTTTATTGAAATATTGTTTGACATGACTTGGCTGCATCATATGAGAAGAGTAGGCCTATAGGATTTCTTACATATTAAATGATTTTAAGAGTAAGACTGATTTGTCCACTTAAATGATTACTTGAAAATTATTATTACCATTTTAATGATGAATTTGCTAAATTTGTGTCCTGTCTGCTTTGAAACTACAGTAGATATGAGGGTCACGCATCCGTCTGGTGATGGGGGGTTCGATTCCACACCCGGCATGTCCTGGGGACTTGTGCTGTCTTGGGTGGTTGCTTCGGTGATGTCATTTTAACTGTTGTATAGATAGTGATTTGTCACACATCTGGGTGGGGGTAAAAAATGGTAAGTACCTTCACTTGCTGCTTTGTGAAAGTTTGGTAAAACAGATTGATGGAATTAAAAGGATCTGTTGCTCTAAAGTTTCGAGGAGGCCTCCATGACAAGTTTACAGTAATTAGGGAGTGGAAGGCTTCCCAGTTCCTGTTGCGGATCAGAGATTCTTCTGTTGAGCAGCTTGTGCCATATGTTTGTAATCCAACAAACTCATTAAGAAAACGTAAAAGTGTGTTTAAAGATTGAAAAAAGCAGTCAAAGATTGATCCAACTTTCACTTTGAAAAAAAATAGCCATCAAGAGTTGCCAGTCATTTTTTTGGAGTGTGGTGAGATTTGGGGGGGACCCCGTAGACCCCCCCATAGGCTGGTTTCCAAGTGAGCTCTATAGGCTATAATTCAATCTTAAAGTAATAGCATGACTAGGTCTTCTCTATTACCATGACACACCCTGAAAAAAAAAAATGTGTTTTGTGCAACATGGCATGGTGAAATGTTCTACAATGTTCATCCTAAGGTATCATCATGGACTGGTTATAGGTTTATTTTAATAGTATAATCAGCATAGAGGAAGAGTGTATTACCTCCCCCAAGAGCGGACCCTTCTACACCAGTTCACTCTGCTCTTTCACACACACACAAACACAAACACACACACATACGAAACTTTAGCAAAACTGTGTGGGACCGGCCACAGGTACGTTCTGTACATGTATTTGTGGGACCAAATTTGTGGGACCACATTCTAATCAGTGCTATGGGACCAGAAGAGCCTGTATTAAGCATCCTCTTTGTTATGTTTAGGGTTTCTTTGAATTTTTACTTCAAGAATTTTCTATAAGTCCTTCGATTTGCATTCAAGGAACACATATTTGGATACAGACATTATTACTGGGTCCGGTCCCTGTAGAAAGGTGTGTTTTCAAACAGCTGGCACATTTCACATTGTTATCATTACACGTAGGATATACTATCATAGTTACAAAATTACTCATCACCTAGCCAGGTTATTAAACTGCCATGCAAAATTTAAGGTTTATGCTAATAATTATGCTGATTGTGCGTCTTTAAGCACAGTTTTCTCCTTAACAGAGGTCTTCTTGGCCACTAACAAAATCCACCATTTAGTATGGTGTGAAATTTTGTCATTCCACCAAGATATTCTAGGGTGTGACATCCAAAATTAAAAAAAAAAAAAAAAAAATCTATGGAGATAAGAAATTCAAAAAAATGGGCTCCAGTAAATTCTGAAAGCAAAATGGGATTTTGCCACTATGTCAGAATCCATTCTGATATTTGTTACATATAAGATGATAGTATTTATATCATTGAAGATCTATGCAATCACCGCTACTAGGGTACTGGCTATATTAAAGGCCATACAGCTACTTGGTCCTGCATGGTTAATTATATATTTTGTTACATGCTTTAATTAACTCATAAATGAGGATCTCCATTTGATCTAGACAAAATGAGCAAGAATGCTAAAGTGTTTGTGTTTCGAAATTTGGACCCAACCATGATTTTGGGTACATCAACAGAGGGCGCTTATAAAAAAAACAACAAATTGCTGCGGGTACATAGTGTATGTTGTATTTTACCTACCTAAAACACCAATTTTGAAAACACCACCCAAAATTGGAAACCATGCATATTCCTGCAGAAAGAAAACAACAAAATCATCTGAAAATTCATTTTTCAGAGAAAATAAGTTGTGTGACCGGCTTGTCGGTTCCAACCAATTCATATAGTGGTCCCACAATGATTGTGTGTGTATTTCAAACACTGGACCCGAAAATTGGGTATAAGTTAGTACACACACACACACACACACACAACACACCCACCACACCCTGACGCGCACACACACAACCCACACACCACACACAAAATGCAAAGCATTGCAACCATGCACACAAGCATGCCACCCAGTGGATAGTTTTGCAACTTCGTGGAATGTTATTGTGAATTGTTGCAGTTCTGCATAAGAGTAATCAGTTTTACCACTTTACCAGAGTGCTTATTCATTTTATCATTGTCGATTGTCAAAGTTTTACTAAAATTAATCACTCCTGTATTTTTGATTTTTAAGATCAGTGGCGTATCTTGGGGTGCTTCGGGGGGGGGGGGGGGGGGGGGCGGGGGGGGGGGGGGGGGGGGGGGGGGGTTCATGCCAAAAACATGCAAAATCCGCTTTTCAGATATTTAAAGGTCCTTCGCCCTCAGGGTCCCCCTTAAAAACCAGGTCTGGGGATTACGCCGGTGAAGATGAACATACTAGTAAGAAGATGTAAGACCATAAACCCACTGGGCTCTTTATTTCTTGGACAGTTTAGAACGTACGCCCGCTTCCCCGCCAAAACGGCACACCATCGGGTTACACGTAGACGCAATACGCGCAACGATAAACGCACGCATTTATGTCCAAGAAATTATGGCCCAGAGTATAGACAGTACTTAATATCTTATGTAGTTCTGTCCAGTCCTGTTAAATGTCAGCCTGTCAATCTAACTGTCCATAATCCAACAATTAGCCCATCATCATCACCAGTCATCTTCATCTCTCACTAATTATACATTTATTTACTACCATAGGCCCATCCAGGCCTAAGCACTATTAGGTAACAGCAATTACATCCTCTCATTGACAGGAGGCTTGTACTGCATAAATCACTGGTTGTCCTCACTTGTCCAGGCAGATCATGCCAGCTAATACATGGTACATGTAGTGGAGTACACTACAGGAGGCGTAACAACACATGGGTGATTAACAGTGAATAGTTGTGTGTAAAATAGGTAATCAGGGATGGGTGTTATGAATGGTTTTAATAATGAGATGGACATGTTATGTGGTATTTTAATCATTGAGTGCTGGAGAGCTGGGTTTGGAGAGTAACATTTATTTGGGCTAGGGAATACAAAGAGTGAAAGGTCCAATGGCCTTGCACATGTTCAGGATAAAGGGACAAGCATGGTCAATGGGAGCTGGACTTCACTGAGTGTACGAGACTCGTACCGGATGTACAGCGACTCATACGGGATGTAACAGATTGACGATCAAGTCGAGTTCATGGGCCCGGGTCCAAGTCTGCAGGTCTGAATCCCGAGTGTGGACTTTGACTCGGGCCCGATGGACTCAAAGTCGACGTTGATTTACTCTGACTTCGGCCCTGGACGCATGAAGGCCTGACTACTCCAACACTACTGTTATGTAGTGGGTTACCAACTACATGTAAGAATCTTGTGTTGTGTAAAAGTCTTTTGTACACTGGCAAATGGACTGGTCACATGACCTCACTAATGTAAAATATAAAAATCCCAATGTATTATGGGATTGGTCATCTCCTGAGTGGTCTCTTCCCAGAGATACCAAACTTACTGCAGAATTTTGTTGTAAACAGCTGTATGACCCAATTTTTTGCAACCCTACTTTGGCCGATAGTTTGTCCAACAT
The DNA here is from genome assembly GCA_023653785.1 of Ophioderma brevispina. Classification (NCBI taxonomy): domain Eukaryota; kingdom Metazoa; phylum Echinodermata; class Ophiuroidea; order Amphilepidida; family Ophiodermatidae; genus Ophioderma; species Ophioderma brevispina. The sequence goes on along the minus strand of JAMKCH010011812.1, from coordinate 90,908 downwards.
CTCATGAAGAATGCAACATACCAAGCCATTAGGGATGCCCTCATCTTAGCCAGTTCCCCTGCTGTTTGCTTTTGTTTTAACCACCCTTTCCGCCATTATCTACCATTAGATATCCTAGGGATTCCACTCTCAATTCAGCTGCCAGTGTCTGTCACGATAACCAATCGGAGCAAGAGATAAAACGCAAGGGATGAGACTCAAGTGGCCAATCACAATATAGCAATAAAAGCAAAGTTAGTTTGGCCTTGAGAGCAGTGCTGGTTGTCATGGCAATGGTGACGTGGAGGGTCTTTTTTGATGAGGAAACTTTGTTATGTTATGAAATCACAAACTCATCGTGAGATGGTATAATGATGATGATCAAGGATGGTTTATCTATGTTGTGTTGGAAATAATCATATTCCATCTTTAAAAAAAAAGTTAGAAGTAGTCTTTATGGGTTCAGTCCATATTTGTCAGATCTTGTAACTACTCCTATAGTGTGATCATAACCCAATTAGTGGCTCCAATTACGATGGAAATTAATATCAGAAGCATAGGTGCAACAGTAATGCAACAGCCACGGTGTGAAGTGTGCATTTACTGTGCATACACATGCAACTGCTGAAAATGTAAATCAGAATTTCTTGGACATGCAGACAGAGGATAGTGTAAACAAAAATATGTACCGTATCCAATTTGCAACTAGGACAATGTGCTTATAATGGTTATTAAAACTTGACAGTGGAATAGGCCTATTACAAAACCTGAAAATGAGGAAATGCTTTCCAGATTTTGGGGAGAGGTCCTAGAAAATGAAGTTTGTATTGGAAAAACCCTGCAATTTACATTTTAAATGTCCATGGTATGATCACTGATAGTCTCCTCCCCAGAACCCCAGATTTTACTGGAAATGGTCAATATTTTGGTGTCTGAAGAAAGCTACTACTTAATTCTCATTTACCCTGTGAAATATTAGGGCTAAAGATGTTTGGTTTGGATGTTATGAGCAAATGTACCCCATTTTGGTCAACACTATGAACCTTACAAAATCATGTTATAATGTCTCTCACATCAAAACGGATTAAAATATCAGGGTTTTTTTCCCCAAAGGGTTTTTTTTATTCACCATATACATGTATAATCACAAAAACACAAAGACAGACAAACAAAACATGATGGATGAGGTTAAATTGTTTTACCAATACAATGTAACTCCGAACAACATGGAATGGGAAAGGACATCAGCAAAGAATAATATATTATTAAAATATCAGTGCAAAACTTTGCAGACAGGGTTTTGGGGTCAAGATCATCCAATCAAGTTGAAAACTTAAGGTAGTTAAATTGAGCACTATAAAGTCAAAAAGAGAAAAAAGCCTTCACAATTAATTTGAAATGTAAAAGATGTGACCATACAGTTGTAAATGTTACAAACATTAAAACTCTAGGCCTAAATGTAATAAGAGCCAAAAATGCAAGGCCAGTGAAATGAAACACACACAAATAGGTCAATGTGCTTGGCTAGCAATGCGCTTATCAAACCCAATCAAAACTGCGAGTGTTTTCCGTGCTCCCCCTGGTGTGCAGTGACCCAATTGGTAGATTGGTGTTATGATGCTTCTGACCTTGTAGTCTCTTTGATCTCCTAGAGCTTCATTAGCATAATGGCGAGATGGCACGTGGCACGGGGGTTATTATTAGCAAGTGACATATCCTCGGAAAAAAATAACAAATGAGAACGAGGGATGACTTTGTTTTTACAAATTATTTTTGAGGAAAAAATTCGTACTTGTTGTAAGATGAGTTGAAGTGAACGTGTGATATCCTATCTCCTAGATTAAGTTCAAGTGAACTTCTTTTTCCACTCTGTGCTGTTTTATGCTAGGCCTAATGGGTTGTTAACCAATATTTCTCTGTAAGATTTTAGGGATATTCCCATTGCACCCCTACAAAACAAACATCTATGGAAATTTATGTTTTGTTAGTGACTTAACAGTTTTGTTTCATAAATATGGTGACCTCAAGCTTCCGCACACCGCTGTATATATGAAAAATTGCTAGACACAGTCAAGTGGTTAAATAACAAAATATTTGGTGGGGGGAAAAATGCGTTTTTATTAAACATGACCAATTTCTATACTAAATTTCACTTCAAAAAGGCTCAATAATTTTGATTGTAAGGCTGAAACTGCCTTCCCATTCTTGTTGTATATGCCATAAAGCTGCACAGAGTTCCCCTAGACTAGGTAACCTATTTTCTTTGGCAAATTGAAAGTAACCCATAATAACAAGTAATACGTGGATCCTGGGTTTTCTACCGGAAATAATTTTTTACCGAAATTCCTATCCCACAATGCACCAACGATGTACGAGTAGATAAAATAAATAGCGCATATGTATTCTATGGTGTTTTGTGTCATACGGTCATTTTTCTGTCATAACTGTGCGAAAACCGTTTGCTGTACATAAATTTTACCAGTAACGTGAGTACTCTTTGATTGCCTTGTAATTTTTGCGCCACAAAATGTGCGCGTAGTTTAAAGGAGGCGCACTAAACCGCAAGCGTGCATGGAGTGATGCATATCTACTCGTACATCGTTGGTGCATTGTGGGATAGGAATTTCGGTACAAAATGATTTCCGGTAGTTCCGGTAGGAAACCCAGGATCCACGTGTTGAAAGCAGTCAAACTCACTGGTCACCTATCATGTCTATGTCTGTATGAAGGGCAGTGGTAAGCAATCCAGGTGTGATGCGCAGATCCTGGGTCTTGATTTATTTATGCAGGCATCAGTGGTTACTTTGAACCCAGATTTGTAGATGTTTCATTAGAAGTCCCATGGATTGCAAATGAGGTCTTGCCATCATCCGTCAAGTGATACTGCACGACGTTATACCAGCGCCTGGACAGACCATTTGTAAACCTCATTTGATACATGGGATTCGTATGAAATGTTACCCAGATTTAACCTAAATTCACCTTCCTATGTATCTACATGAATCCTTTGTCCTGCGGACAATTTCATGAAAGCTTGAGTCCCAGGTGTTTGTTCATATTTGTAAAATGTTGCAAAAATGCTGCTATAATTCCCAATCCTCCACTTGTAGAAATACATTATGCAAAGTTTTAACAGTTGTTGGTGTTTTTTTTTTAATTAGGTAAACATTATTACAGTTAACCATCACCTTACCTTTGAGGCGGTAGGTTAAATGTTCGTTTGGATACGTGAATGCATGACACAGCAACATAGTTGTAGTGGGTAGGCCAGGGCAGGGAGCGCATGCTTTTATGAAATGTTTGTTAAGTATTAAATCTAAATTTAAAGGAGGTACAGGCCTTTCAGGTCTGTAATTTTGTTTTCACGAAACTACTTTGTTTTGCATTTACAATGCTAACCAGTAGGTCTATACTAAGCACACCGTAGTGAATAAACTCCCAAACCATCTTTATGTAATAAAAAGATGATGGTAGACATTTTCAGGATATTTTTCAAGCACATTTCTCTATAAGCAATTATGACAGCAGGCAAGTTCAAAATTTATTTTTTTTGGTATGTTCACTCGTTAGTCTTATAAAAAGCCCTGAAATGTTCTGGTAGGTGTTCGCTGAACCCACTTCAGGGGGAATGAGAGAAAATCTGTATCCTAAGGAAACCTCCTTTTGTCTCTTTAAGTATTTCAAATTTAGTAGGAAGTAGCTTGCCCAAAATTCATTTGGCAGTGTCATTGATGAACATTCAAAACATTCAAATAAAATGCCTCCAGGTCATTTTTAGTTCAGCTTAATTAAAGTCATATAGTCTACAAACTGTGATCAAAAAGAGAAACCTGTTCTTCACAAATGAAGGATTTCCCAGGATTGACTGGCTTCATGTCACAATTGACCTCCACATCAGTATGATTAATAATTATGTATGATGGTTACTTAATAAAAAAGCAACTTTTGCTTGAGCCTGTTCCATTTTAAGTAGTTACTATTTCCCCACTAGGTTGACTTTCAACTCTCGCTGGAACTGAGCTATTCGCTGTAGAAGTGCCACACAATAGGATTTGTTGCCGTGCAGTAAATCGGTCCTACAAATTGCAGGCTTTATATATAGTGTGGGGATTTCAAATTTTCACTGTATAACCGTGTCGTGTGCCCTGTGAGGGGTTTGGAACGATTGCTGTGGCAACGAATCCTATTACGTGTCACTTCTATGGCGATTCGATCCATAAAATTGTCGAATAAATAAAAAATAATTCTCAAAAGGGGGAAGAATTTTGAAATTATTTGAAATCATAATCATAAAGACATTGGGATTGTATGTAAATGTTAAGGGTTTGAGAAATTTCATCTTTTTGAGGAAAGGGAAAGGTGGTAAGAAAACATTTTATTTGTTCTGTCTTGCTTGTTTTAGTTTTTTATTTCTTGCATAGTTTTGGTTTTAAGTAATAAAGATTTTATCAGTTAGAAAAATTACATCCACAATTATCTGGAATCAGCAGGATAGCATGGCCTATTTTTTACCTAGATGAATACCAGAGAGTGGCTGGTACAAGTTCTGATATAAATGGCACTTTCAAAAGGCCGTAAGGATTTATATTTATGTAAAACTTGACGGAGTTTCCGTTCTTGGAGGAAGGAAGTTCTACCTGAGATTCAGCCAGATTCCAGTACACTTCCTTTGGTAGAGGTATGTGCAGCAATTGACAGAAAGGTCATATAGCATGGGTAGACCTACACACTGATTGTAGGCCTACCGACCGCATGTAATCCCTATCCCGATGCACGGTCTCGTAGTCGCTGCTAGCGGAATGCCCTGTCATAAACCTCACATGAGAGCACAATTCCAGGTATGTAGGGCTAGTATAAAATCATTTGATATCATAATGGAAGTTGCTGATGTATAGTTCCGGGTTGTTGTAGATCAGAGACCAGGAAGTAAGCACAGTGAGTGGTGTATATATGTTGTGTCTGCAGAATTCATATACTTGTCTAAATAAGCCTACAGCTTTCAGGGTAGTTAAAAAAGTTAAACCTTGAATTTGACCTTGAATGACAATCCGAGATGGCCCAAGTATCACAGTGTTATAGTCTTATTTTTTATTCGTGTCACTTCATGCACTGTAAATCCATGCGATGTCGACATGTTTAGAACAAGTGTTTAGATCATTTAAATGAACACATTCATGTTTAGAGTCTAAACACCTAGGTGTCATTTTAATGCATACGTGTTTAGATTCTAAACACATCTAAACACAATTACACGTCTCAAAAGTGAGACGAGAGCTAAACGCCTTAATGTCTCACTTTTGAGACGTGTAATTGTGTTTAGATTTGTGTATGTGTTTAAATCAAACACTACTGCGTAAAATGACATCTAGGTGTTTAGATTCTAAACATGAATGTGTTCATTAACATTCTAACACTTATTCTAAACATGTTGCCATCACATGGATTTACAGTGTGCATATTGTAGAGGGTATGGTTTCATTTTCAGGGGATGTGTTGATGCCAACATATATGGAGTAGAATACTACCTAGTGCAAATGTTCTGCTATTACAGATTAAAGCTTCAGAATTGGATATAAGGAATTTTTGGCAACTACATGAATCTTGTTAGAGTAAACATTGCCTGCTAACCGCAGCCATCAATTTTTCAAGGAATTGAAATGTGAAAGTGTAACATGATATTTCACATAAGTGACATGGGCAAGCGTAGTATTGTATTTGTAGATGTTTTCAGATGTCTCCCCAATTATATTTTAGCTGGACTGAAGCTGCCTTATGCTTAACCCTAAAACAAACAAAAACATTTCAGATGTCCAGATATTTTTCCCGTTACTGAGAGTAGTATATCATGCTCACCTACTTACTAATTGAATGGGATGATTGATGGTCAATCAGATATTGAGTGTATGGATCCTCATTTTGGGGTACCGATCAAATTCATCTCGGATTGAAAAGGTATTCAGTCCCAGAATATTTTGAATACTACGAGGAAAAAAGCTACTAGTATTTGTGAACTTTAAGGCAAAAAAAAGTTTGTCTCGGAGATATACGGGCAAATTGGCTGTGGTGTGCCTATTCAGTTGTTTTGTGTCTGTTGTGTAGGCAAAAGAATAAATGTGTTTTGTGGGATTTTTTTTATTGCATTTTTAGCCCGTTGTTTATTTTTTTTTTTTTTTTTTTGCTGGTGTGCAGCCAATTTTTTTTTCTGACAACTTCATAAAAGGGGGCCGAAAATGAGCAATCACATAGCATAGACACTTGATATCCAAGGCGTTTGACTTGAGCCAAAGTTATCTACTGAGGCAAATGAAATCTACCTAGAATCTGTCTCCAGGTCTTGTGGTTCGTCTCGCAATGATAATCATTGCAAAGTCACCACTTCTTAACTTGTGGCTAGTAGATAGTAACTTTAAACATATTTTTGGGTTCATTCTGAAGAAGAGGAAAGATGTAAGCAATCTGCATAATATGTTTAGAATTGAAATATGGTTAAATCATGTAACCATCTAGACAGAGGGAAACTTCATGCACAGACAAGCACAGCTGTCTGAATTAATATAACTCACAGGAAGCAAGGTTTGCTTTGTTACCATTGCTAACCTTTAAACCCCAAGGCTGCTATTCTGCAAGGCTGGAGAGAGTCTAACTTTAAACCTAGTTTAAACCAGGGTTAGTCCTACATGAATGGACCTTTTTCTTTCAACATACTCTGAAAGTATACTGTAAGAGGTGAGAAAATTCCTCAAGGATGGGTTGAAATGGCTCATCCATAAAAAATTTTTCTCACTTGTTACATTATTTTTCAGAGTATATTGAAAGAAAAAGGTCCGTTCACGAATGACTAACTCTGGTTAAAACCTGGGTTTAAAGTTAGACTCTTTTCAAAAATACAAGTCCTGGCCTACAATTAAACTACACCAAAAAATCACCAGATTGCAGATTTGCCATAATGGATACAAGCTTGCAAGATATTTCACTTCACAAAGAAAGTACTGTAAAAGTGATAATTTTCGCGTGTGTAATTTTTCGCGTTTCAGCGATTTTTAACATTTTTGCTTGTTTTTAAATTCGCTCTTTTCAGCTATCCTACATAGACCTACACACAAAATAAACATTTTCGCGGGTTTTTAATTTCGCGCTAGCTCAGAAGCGCGTGAAAAGCGCGAAGATTAATGTAGCGCAAAAATTTCCACTTTTACAGTATTATGATGATATAAACTCAGTGTAGGGTTGTGGTAAAACTTGCAAAACTTTGGTAGAACTTTTGCTAACTTCATCAAGTTTAGTTGTTATTGAACTTATAGATATATACTGCTTCATCATAAATTCATCAGACACATGCAAGCCCCAAACTTTTGTTGTTATTTGATAGGTTACTGAGTTGGTTTTTGAGGGGTGTGGCCTAAAGAAATTGGTGGCACCATCTTACCCAGCATCTAGGCTGGCTGGTGACTGGTGGTATCCCACTGCATGCCAATAGAGCAAGATGGAGAAGAAGCAACCCAGTGGTCTCTTACTCCACCTGTCATCTTAGATTTATCTCCCCTAGAGATGCCAGCACAGCACACTCCCAGCTCCAATGCCACGCTCTGATTGGCTGATACCAACCAGTCTGGCGTGCCCCAGTCGCATGCCCATCTCAATCACCAAGTTGTGATGCTGGCTGCCTTGCTTGCACTGGTGTGGCCCCAACCCAAGGCCTGCTTGCCTGGCTGGTATAGGATATACCAAGACACTTGCCTGACGTGGTGTGCTAAGTGTGGTGTATGGGTATGTGCGTGTGTGGAGGAATTGTGCAGCAGGCAAAGGCAGTATAGAAGTGTGGAGTAGGACTAGCAAGCCACATGCATACATAAACATGTACCAGGCTGATAACAGCTGTTCGGTCATCCAGCACCAGCACCACCCTGGACCTCATCGGTTTTGTATGTAAAGTAGGCGTACACCACCGGCCAGCAGTGGGGCCTGATGTTCAGAGAGTGCGTGCACCACACTTTTGTGCTGCATGTAGCTCCTTTTTATTCCTCCTTGTCTCGTCACGTCTTTATTCGTCCCTCGTTTTTGTCCATCCAACGCTACGCTGGGTTCAAGTAGTCGCCCTTTCACCACAAACTTTTTTCCGACGTCTATTTGTGTGTTTTTGCGACTTTTTCGCCGTAAGTCAAGTGCACCTGTAGAAGTCTTCATCAGGGACGGATGCAAGTATTTTTTATATATTTAATGACACGGCCACCGACTCGTTCGTCCATCCAAGCAAAGGTTGACAGTTCACGGATTCAAACCGGTGGTATATACTCGGGTGACTATATTACGGTGGACAAGAGATAACTTCGACTACAGTTTCAAGGCATCCTTTCACATTCCAGAAACCCTCTCTACATTTCCAATTTCTTGATGAAAAACCTTCCAGCTCAACTTTTATAAGAACTTTCCAACTTTTATGACTTTATTTGCTGCTTCTTCTGCCTCCTACTTATTTACTATTTGTGTGGATGAAAACCAAGTTTTACTGTTTCTACTACTTCATCCCATCATTGGGAGAACTTTTTGTGTTGTATGACTACTTTTTTGTGTGATTTTCGTCGTCAAACTTTTTTGACGTCCATCTGTGTTCATGAGCAAGAAAAAAACAAGGAGTATTAAGACGAACATGGTGGTGAAAAACATCAAGAAACCCAGTAAGAAATCAAGTAAACATGATGATAAATGTAAGTATGCTAATTGATTGATAATAACATGAAAAACTTTTGTCTTAATTTAGTTGCTTCACTGTAGGATTCAATTAATTTGTCTGCTCATCAACTCATTCAGGCTGATGATTTATTTGCCAATAGAACTAGTATTTTTTTGGTTTGTGTGAATTTCTGGGTGATCTTTATTGAAAACAACAAATATATAAAGCCTTGATCAGTGTTGGTGGATGTTAGTCAATTCTAAATCTGTGTACTAGAGTTAGTCATTTATTTGTCAAAGTCTAAGTTTACATTGGTAGTCACTGATTTGTTAAATATGATTTCAGTTAGTCACTAGGCAAAGTAGTGAATCATTGATTCGTTGTCCAGGCATCATATATGATCAGTACCAACTTTGATTGGCCTGTGTAATACCAAAAAGATTTTGATCCAAGATTAATGATCTGGAATAGGTGTGCATGCATGATTGCTTGATTGCTTGACTGATTGCTTGCTTGACTGATTGTTTGCTTGCTTATTTCTTGATTATTTCGATCTGGAATAGTACTTTCTTATTAGCTTGCTTGCTTTTCTGTCTTCTTGCTTTTCATTTCTTCCTTTCTTTTTTGTCAGTCCTTACTCTTTTAATTTTTTTCCCTTTCTTTTTAAGTATGTACATATTTTTATCCCCCTGGCTTGAAAAGCAGAGGTGGATATTGCAGAGTGCGCATGTCTGTATATATGTGTGTGTTCCAGTTTGGTTAGGTTTTAGTTGGTTAGGTTTTTGTTTTTCAAGTCGTCTTCGAAAAGTTGAAGTCCAATTTAAACCTGACTGGGGTTAAGGTTCAATAGGGGTTCCATCATATGTGAATGATGTCAAAGGTCATGGACCAAGGTCAAAGGTTATCTGAGGTAATGTTCCAGACTACCATTTTGCCAGGGGGATGACGCAAGTTTACTTGCAGTATATTTGTTATTCTGCATTTGAATATTTTAATTTATTGCTGTTATTGATCAAAAACTTGAACTGATCCCAACATAGTTACTAATTATCTACAACCAAAATCCTATGTACTTTATCAATGTTAATCCTAGGATTAAGCCTAATGCTGGTAGTTATCCTAAAATCCAGCTCCTTGTTAATGATATAGGGTATCCTAAACAACTAGCTTGCCTTAAAAATACTCATCGCTGCTGTGAATTGCTGAATGTCCAAACTTAGAAGTTTCATGTAGCTGTCATTTTTCTTCTCCAGATAATTCCCAGTTATCAGTTTGAGGCTGAAAGCAAACAAGCCACATTCCAGAAGTTTTAACCCATCATATTCTCATCAAGGGACTGTAATTATTTGCCAATATTACACCATGGTTTTGTTGGCCGCAAGTAAGACCCCATTAGCCTAAAGGAAGAAAAAAACTTGGGAGATGTAAATTTGGGAATAGTAATCCTACCTGGTCTGTATCAAGAGCTAACTGCCTTGTTAAAAAATGTCCCCATAGATACATTGTGCATTTTCTTCCCTGTTGACTTTTAGCTTTCTTCAGGCAATTTGTATGATTGAATTATTGTATTTTTAGATTGGTTGCCATGGCGATTATTATTTGAGGTGTTGTAAAATACACAGTAGTCCCATTTGGAGTGTTTAACATCAAACTTTTACAGAAAATGTGGAATAATTTCCAGTTTAGGTAATTAATGCAAACTAATTTGCTATGTACAAAACTTTTCTGAGGCTTTTGACTCACAAAAGAGTGATAGATTTTCTGAAACACAGGAACACCATGTTTTTACTTTTTGTTCAATGCTGGCAAATTTACTACTGGTATCAGTCATGAATTAGGCTTTGTCACAAGCACCAAAATTTTAACAATCAACAGAATTTTCAGTCAAGATAATAGAATGTGCCTGTTATCAATCTTCTCTAGAAGATTTGTGGCAATTAGTTTCACCAAAGGTTATTTGCTTATTTTTATTTCATCTTTAATTTGGATTAATCATTCAGTGTCAGACTCGGACATTGTTCTCCCAATAATGCCCAAGGGACATGGATTGGAATAACCACTCAGCCTCTCCCACCATTGAAATCTCTTGTAAGATTCTCGCAAAAATAATTATCTGAAAAATTAAGTTTCACATTATCTATCTGAGCTACCATACATGGTCCCCTCTAGATTGTGCAGTGGCAAAGGTGAAAGTAAATATGAAGCGAAGCTTGATACACCATCGTGTTCCCCTACTTGTCAGAGGGTTTGTCCCTTCCCTCCGATTATGTCAGTTTATTTTCTATCTAAACATCCTAATCCTAGATCATTAGTTTCTTTGTCTGGATGTTCATTGTAACTTTTGTGTTGCATTAATGGGAATTGCATCACACCAGCTCTGTGGTAGAGTGCTTTCTTGGGTTACCTTCATTTCACTTTCACTTTGATTTGGAATGTCACCGAGGATGGGAAGTATGCAATACCAGAAAGATAATGAAAAAGTGAATCACTGCTTGCCAATATTGTGCAACTTAACAGCTTGTGTGTAGGATGAATGTGAATAGAAAAGGTATTATGGGTCGAGTGCGGATCATAGGGTTAGAAAGAGTAGTAGTAGCCCTATTTCACAAGTGAGAGCTTGGGTTAGTTGGATCACTATTATGTACCCATGAAGTTCTAATTAAATAATAGGGTAATGTAAACCAATTGCAATATAGCAGATATTGCAAGGAAAGAAATTAGGATAACAGTTGAAAACAGACAGGATGTCGAGGATTAGAAGTCAATTTTGGTTTAACTGTGTGTGTGTGAGCTTGCTTATTTTTTTCACATGTTAGTAGGCCCCAGGAATGATTACACTTTCAGTACATAGCTACATTTATTTTATTGTTCATCCAATTTTCAGTATAGGTGAAACATGCATGTGATATGATTCCAGTGCTTTTACCTTGAGCTGGTTTGTTACGTACTCAGCCAGCCATAAGTTAGCCCATCAGTCAATCACAGCCCAGGCACTTTCAGTGGGAGGGCCTAAGGGAGATAACTGACACCAGGCGAATTCCAAATAAGCAAAAAGGCCACGTGCCCGACTGACGCCCTCCTGAGCCACAGGAGTGAGCCACAAGACCTCCCCTGTGAATTGTGCCCAATGATGCCTGATGGATGGCCAATATCTCCATCTTGCTTGTGGGATTCCATGACCCACACACAGCAGGCAAGAAGTGGGCATTTAAATTTATGCGGTAGAATTCTCTAGGTTGGATCATGTTGATTTACCTACAATTGTATTATTTTTTTTTAATATTTATAATATGAGTTTATATTCTTTTAAAACATTTTGGTAATGTCAGTTGCAAGTTTGGGCAAGGCTGAGTTGTTGTGAGCAAAATGTCATATAAATGCCCCTACAGGCCACTGTGTTGTACTGTGTTCATGGGCAGAAAATACAAAAAAAATTGGAGAGAAAATTACATCTGAACATTGACCAATGGTTTAGATGATAATGAACTCAAGGCTTTGGAGTACAAAATTCCATTTTAACTAGTAAGTATTACTCGACTGATTCGCATATACGTTTTATCAAAATGTATTTGCTAGTTTTCAGAAAAATATGCTGAAATCACAGGTTGAACATAAATATTTGATTTTTGGTGGTCAAAATGTTACCGTAGTCTTATCTTATCATGTAAACAAAAACTGAGGCAAATGTATACCAACTGGAAAATGTCCCTGTATCCCTTTAAGCTTTTGGGATAATGTGGCAGGAGTCTATTTATACCACCTACCTAGACATGACCCTAACCTTAATTCCTTGTCTACAACTCTAATCCAGACATTTACCTACATTGAGCACATGTACCTGCCTCTTTTCAATCTTAAGAGAGTAATATCCATATGCAGGAATTGTTCTCTGTGAAAGGTGCATCAATATGTTCTCCCACATTAGACCAATATTTTTGCTGCCTACCAGACCCAACTATTCTTAAGATTACATACAGCCAGTGTATAGATTCACTGCATATTCTGACAAATGAAAATTTTAGGACAATAAGTCCTCCCGTTTTTCTGCCAAGTCTTCACAAAGAATGGCTTAAGAGAGAAATCTCTGTCCCACCTTCAAAACACCACAAGATTCAACTAAATTTTGGAAATAACCCTTTTTTTAATGAATTGTAAATGAAAATGAAGGTGCTTGGATTAAGAAATGTCTTCAAAATATATAAGCATTCCTCCGTTGATAGTAAGTCAAACCCCAGAAGCTGTTTTGGATGCAATGTTGCCAGCAAATTTGGGTCATTAGTGGTGTAATATTGCATTGGCCTAGTAGAGTGTCAAGACTTGTGTCGGGATTATGTGCCCTTACTGAATAGAGCTCTATAATCTAATTGCAGTCTTGACACGTAGACTAGTTCCTGGCAATATTACACTAGAACTTATAAATCCCAAATTTTGTTAGAATGATGAACATTCCGATTGGCTACTTTCATTGTTTTTCTTAGTTATCAATTTGGTAGTGGGACTGGCGTTGGCACGTGTTGTTCACCACCCAAGTTGATTAAACCATGGTGGTTAATGTAGACAGTGCAACCGGGATATACTCAAGAGGATCCAGCACACTTGGCTATGTTGGATATAATGTATCATACACAGAATGACAATGGTTTGGGAGGATTTTCGTGACATTTTTCATCTGAGAGTGAACGGTCAATATCAGGCCTGGGAGGTGTAATAATGTGTTTGGGCAGATAAGTTGCACATCAACTGATATATGCAAAAGTTTATTAGAAAAGGTACTCTTAGGCTTAATTTTTTGCTATAGTATGAATGCAGGACATTAGAAGATGAACTAGAAGCACTAGTACACGCCGGATTTCTTGTACACACGTGGTAGCCTATACCGGCAGTACACCATGTTTTACTACCGCGGCAGCTACTGCACGCACACACTGGGCTAATGCGAGGCGGTAGGGGGTAGCTGCAGATTACGGCTTACTAAGTACACAGTTATTAGGTATACAGTAATGTGGCTACTCTACTGTCTCTGCTTTACCTACCCCCAATGGCTACCCTGTAGGTGCCCCACTAGGTGGGAGAAGGTGGAGTGGAGTAGACAGTACCGGTTGTAGACACGCAGCTACCACGTTGCTACCCCGCGGTTACCACTACGCCATTTTTGAGAGTGGGTTGAAAAGTTTCATGAAATGAGGGCGCAATACACTTGGGCTCCGTTTGTAGCGTTTTTGAACGTTTTAGAAAATTCATTACGAAATCAAATCGAGCATCATCAAAATCCCCCATATAACCGCAATTGTAATTAAAATGCAAAATTATGGCAAAAATATCAAAAAAAACCAAAAATTTGGTGGGCATGAGAAATACCGCGCTCGCTGAGAGACGGTGTAACCACGTAGCTAATCCACGACAGTGCAGACAGCCGCTCTGGTGTATACACTATCCGTCTATGCGGCAACAAAAACACACGGAATCTGGCCGGCGAAGTTGTCCTACGTCTAGTGGGTAGGTCATCCATATGTCTGCTCGGTGGTAGCTGTGTGGTAACTACCATGAAGAAAGGCCGTGTATGCTATAGCTTGTATTGCTCTTTCCCTCACCCATCAGTTGTGAAGTTGGCCCCACCTGAATCGGTCACAGTTTGGTGTTATTTAAAAACTGATTGGAAGCAGGTTAATGTTTGTCATGTGTTATTAAAACAAAACATTATAAGAAGAGGGGGGATGATGGCAGGTTACAAGCTGACATTGGTGACATTTTCTGCCAGACCTTGTGGGAATTTTGAACAGAATTAATGGTGTGCTTTAATGTGTGAAAAACACCATTTTTATTTTACAAAAACTGCACCTGAAAGTTTTCACCCCAAATTTAACTTTATTAAAGAGGAAGCAACACAAACAGTATTTATAGGTACAATAATTGGAGAGTTTAGGAAAAAGAAAGGCAAAGCCGCATGTCTTCAAGGTAGGAACCACTTTGACTCCGTAATCAGCCCTTACGCCTCGAGTGTATCTTGGCATGTTTTTGCATCATGGTTACGTATCGGTCTGTTTTGAAGAAAATGGAATCTTCGTGGTACGACTTAGGGTAGCAACATTGATGCTTCAATTGGGTTGTTAGCTTGTCTTGCTTGTAAGGATGCTAAGGGAAAACAAAATGCTTCATTGTTTCTGTAAACAGAATGTGACCTCTTATTGCAAGAGAATGCACCTGAATTCTGATAAGATCAGACTAGCATGGTTTAACACTTCAGTAGGTCCGTCCCTGTGTGCATCTGTGCGTGGTTCTTGGTTAGGTTGTACATCAAGAGAGGTGTCTGGAAAACTGGAATTAGAAACCCCTTTCGGGAAAAATGTAATATTTGGAGGGAATTTAAAACTCTCTAAAGAAATCATAAGAAATGCTGGAGAATGTAGTCGCTTTTGCTAAATTTGATTGACCCTTCCCAGAAAATAAACATTTTTTCCCCGGCCTGATTGCTTTTTTTTGTTTGCTGCATGTGTTGGTATTAGAGTGGAGGCTAGGACAGGGTGGTAGCTAGGGACATTTGAGAGCGGCTAATTTATAATTCAAATTGAGCAAAATGTCTGAATATTGAGCACACAATATTGCCAAATTCATTTGTGCTGATTGGTAGGACATAATGCCGGTCATCAAATGCTATTGGTAGTTGTACCCAACCACCGCCAACAAGCAGGGTTACAACACTGGTCTAGGATTAGAAAAAAACAAACCTATTTGACATAAGATCCTTCCCAAGTTGGGCAAACTTCTACTTCCACTATTTTAAGTCATTTACGGAAACGGGACTTCTGCAAGCTTGGAAGTACAAGATCTACTAACAATCATTGTGCTAATTTGCCCAATTCAGTGTTTACAAACCCAGTCCAGGGTGATAACTAACGGAGACACTTGCCCACCTGTCTCGGATCTCCAGACCTGACTGGTCTGTAGCCCTGAGCTACCCAACCGTCTTTGCCGGTTGTTCTTTCAAGAATTAAATTAGAACTCCTCGGATCAGGTTGACATATCATGATTACCTCTGCTTAACTTCAGGTACGCTGGCCAATTAATGCTTCAATTCACTTCAGGTTTAATATAAACACTACTACGTAATTGATGTTTGTAGTTTACACACCAACTCTAAGAGTTGACCTGCGGGATGAGTACAGACAGTTGGTGGTGTTGGATATACTATCCACTTCATCAGCTGATCAGAGGAGTCATATCATGTTGTAGTGGTCAGTCGTTGGTCAGTCAGTTTGTGCTTGTTTGTTCAGCATCTGACTTGGGTTTCAACTGGGAAGTGTGCCTTTGCAGCAAACCCAACAGAGAAGATTCACAATTGTAACAAACTCCATTTACTTAGTCAGCTTAGGGACTTCAAAACTTCTCTGGATAGAGTGTGAAAACTTAGGTTCTATTTGGGGGGCAGGTTCAAATAGGAAATTTATTTGTCTTCAGTAGATAGCAGGAAGCTGATTCTGCATTTTTTGCCATAAATTGGACAAATCTAGCCTTGAGATCAAAGTGTAATAGTGTTGTTGCTCAGGTTTGCAGGATTGCCTGATGTATTCTCTCTTTCTTCATCCCAAACTGAACTTCAACCCATGTAGTCCTAACAAATCCTCATCTTGCCAGCAAATGATATATACTAATAATAGGACTTATAGGTAGGGAGAGGGGTAACTTGTCAGATTTGGTAATTGATTTTGTTGATTATGACAACCCCACCTCTTACTGCATCTGGAAATGGGGTCTAATGACCTGCATTATCCAAGTAGTAAAAGCAGATGTCCCATCTTAATCTGATGGCATTGCACCTGAATGAACATCCTATCCATATAGCCATTGTTTCACTGCCAAGTTCTTGCTAAAAAACTCTGATTGTTACCTGGGTGGGCAGGCTAGCAAGGCCAAGAGTAAGACAGGACTGAGTGTGATAATGAGATGACTGTGCATTGGTAGTGGGGATATGATAACAGAGGACAGGTGTATATGCCAGCTACACTTAATGCTGTCTTCAATGAGTCACCTTCACTCACATCAAATTGAGTTTCTCTTTGAATTTGTAGTTACACCTACATTCTGTGGTGTATGCAGGCATGTTGTGTAAATTGGTCTTGCAAATCTAATGTGTTCAGTGCAGTGGCTGTGAACTATTAATAGTAATGTCAGCCTGTAACACTCAACCAATAGTTACACCCTAATAGTAATGTCAGCCTGTAACTTAGCCATCATTACATTGCTACAAATCAAAATCCATGCCTTTTACGTATAGGCATCTTCAGAATATGACAAGTCTTGTATACTAAAAACGTATCACAGTTAGAGTAGAGCACAGACAAAAACCTAGGAAATTAAAAAAATTTTTAATTTTGAATTTAAAATGATTCGCCAGGCTGGGTACGCCCATACAATGTTTATGTTATATTATGAGGGGTAGTTGAGGGGCATATGAGGGGTAGTTGAATTATTGTATCTTGTGTGAAGCAAAAACTATTACTATTATACCCTCAGTAGTCTCCATTCTCAACTGAGATGATCAAGAGACTTCCAATTCTGTGCATAAGCTTGGGCAGGGATGATACATTATAACCCACGGCACTCTTGTGTTGCAGTCCCATTTTCAGTTATCTCCGGGTAATATTTTTAATCCACATTCCTTTGGATTCACCTTTGTGTTTCGAAGGCAGGAAATCATTTGGAATCCTGTCATCGAGGGACGGTTCAATTTGTGTCATATCAGCAACAGATATGTAAAGATTGTCATATTTTTGCATCATTTGATTACTCTTTGAATAGGTAACCATAAGAGAGGCAAGCCCCCTAGCTAGTAATCCAAATCCCTTCTGGGAATGAGCAGCCTACTCATCGTTGGAATCTCAAAAATTTCCTACTTAATGATACAAAGTTAAGAAATCAGCTGCCTTCCGCTGACATCCCTTGCTGTATCTTCGGGCTGTACTCCATCATCCAGAGGACAATAAGCTCACCGCCCACTTTCATCGCCGCTAAGAACAACTACTAAAGTGATGAAACAATACTTGGATTAGATCCGAATCTCTCAGATGTAAGCTATTAACTGTTTCAGTGATATCCAATGAAGTAGGTAGCTTCTGCTGACCGCAGAACGGCACTTTTCAGAGTGGTTTCGGTCTATTTTAAGGTATATTTGCCCATCATCAAGAGTCGCTTGACCAGAGGCTTGCCCCATTGGCATCCAGATTCTTAACTAGTTGGAAGATGACAGTGCATTTATTGGGTTGATTCCACTATTGGGAGGCTCATTTTGTTCAACGTTTGTTGATTTTCAATTACTAATAAATGAGACCCATTGGGGTGATAGCGCCGTTTATCTTTAGTCCTGATCTGTACAATCTGGTCAAGAGTCCTATACCGCTCATTTCTTCCGAGTCGAATCATGCGAAAAGAATGCTGGTCAGAATTTTGGATGCGTAGGCAGAGATGTACAGGTGCCTGCACGTAGTAATGATTGTTGTCGGCGTCAAACAAGCTTCCAGGTTCTCATTCCCAAGTGCCGAATTCTGTTTCCTGCATTTACCTCTGTGTATTGATTGTGAACTTGACCTGTTGACATAGCATGTGAAAGACAGTTGTCCAATAGCAGTGGTGTGGAAGTTGAAAATCTGGATGGGATGAGCTTATAAAGTATTCAGGCACAAGTTTGGTTCAATTTGGGGGGATACAAGCAATTTTAGAGGAACTTGCAACTTCCCCTGCATCTACATTTGTCAAGAGCAGTAGTTCGAGATACCCATCACACTTTTCCATCCTCCTGTGTGTAGATCATAGACTCCTACTGATATCTATAGGCCTATTGATTGATTGGTTGGTTGCAAATAGACCAGAATTATTCTTCCATGTGTGTGACAAATAGAAACTTATCTTTATGTTCACTAGCTTTGACATGCCTTGTGCATAGTGCAATTCTGCATCTGTTGCATGTATGCTACACCACTCCATTCTATATTTAGGCCCTCTTTGCAATTTCAGAACATGTCTTTTCTACACTGATCAAGTATAATGCTTCCATATCCTACACCCCATGAGTCAAAGGAATCCTACAATGCACTCTGATTAATGAGATCATGCGAGTCTCCACAGAACCCATTCTCTAGTGTTCTAACTTCTATTTTCCTGATGCTAAAAGTAATGTGTGGTGTAGTACAGTGCATGTTGGAGATGTTGACAACCAATAATGCTTCTGGAGCATTAACACTTTACTACCTTGAAATTTCCTCCAAGAGCATAATTGACTGACGTTCTCTCTTTTATTCATACTGTAGAGTACAGCACAGCGTAGCGCAAAACAATGCAATTGGGGGTTAGTTAAAATCACCCTTTGCCCTAACCTCACAAAGGTTAAGTCTTTGCTTTAATCATGGGTTAAGTGGAATAGTGTCTTTGCCGCAATCAAACCAAGATATCATATTATATGCTTGAGTAGTCCAAGATAACAATTTACCCTCATTCTAACCCATGAAGGGTGCATTTCAATATTAAAATCCACATGCCAACTCTGTACTAATTTGAATTGTTGGATGTGTCCATCGTCTCGGATTTCACGATGTTATCTCCCTGCACGGCCCTGGAGAGTTGCCATGTGATATTTTTAATACAAATTAAAACACTGAGGATTTTGATCATTTTGATTATGATCCCATTGATATGGATCGCCTTGTAGTTGGCATTGCAGTAGCGTTTGATTTCAGTGATTTTGAAATGTAAGACTTTTTCAACAACCCTGGGTGTGATGTCAGACCAAATAAATTGTAAACCTTTAAATTGGAGTTCAATCAAGTCAAAGATGGTGTGTGATGTTATGCCACCTACTGGATGTAAGTTTTGGTAGGTCTTTGTATCTAGGCCAAAATTATGCTTCTTTGATAATCCTATGGCCTTTATCGTGCTATCTGCAACAACTCAACAGCAAAATAGGGAAAGAGTTCCATATGTACCCCTTTTAGCAATCTACATGAAACAAATTATTTTTGTGGGCCAGGACCACTTAGCAATCCGTTGTGCGTGTGTATGTGTGGATGTGTGTGTGTATGTGTGTGTCACAAATTGTTAAGTTTTTTTTTTAAACTGACCTCAATTGAAAAGTTTAACTTCAATTGGAACCAAACTTCTGTCATAGGTGCACAATGGGATCCCTCATATGTTGATGAGGTCATAGGTCATGTTGAAAGGTCAAAGGTCATGTGAGGTCAAGTTGAAAAATGGGTTTAAAATGTAAAATTGATCTAAATTGAAAACTTGAAGTTCAATTGGAACCAAACTTTTGTCATAGGTGCATCATGCGATCCCTCATATGTTGATGAGATCAAAGGTCACGTGCCAGGGTCAAAGGTCATGGGGCGGCCCACAGCTTATATTCTTTGAATATAGCGAGCGCGAAAGCCGAGAACCGCGAAATTCTAGTTTATTTATGGCCTTAAAACAACCAGGTACCCTAACCCTAAGGTCAAAAATAAGAAAATAATTTGTTATATGTTGAGCTTCAAAAGGGGTGCATAATGGAACTCTTGCCCAAAATTATTACTACAGGTATATCAGAATTGAAAGCCCAAATCTGGTTTCTAGAACTAAACCTTTGCATGTTTTGAAGGGTAACCAAAAGATAACTGCTTTTCATCAATAAACAAGACATCATTGACCTTCTCCAATCCAGTTTGCACCTTGTTTGCTCTCTTTGATCAAACCTACCTAACCCTTGGGTACCATTAGACCTTCACTTATAATGAACCTTAATGAGGGGTGGTTCCACTACAAGTGTTTTCTACATTGTTAGTCTAATAACAACAACTTTGAATGTTCACTATTGTCATTATGACATAAACACATGGGGTGCAGGATCAGCACACTTTCAGCACACTTTGAGCGGCTGGCTTTGGCCTGCAAAGGACAAATTGCAATTGTTTCCTTTTAGGATTAGTCCCTGATTGGTCAATTTGATTAACTAGTGGCACACTTGACCTTCAGGAACAAAGGGACATGTATGGCTTACATGTCATCACTTGATCAGGTGATTAATTAATGGACCCAGCCCCCAGACTTTACCACTAGGACCCATAGGAACGTAATTATGGGGAAGTGCTTGCTCCTCATAGGCTGCTGATGATATTAAGAATGTTGATGCTAATCATGTTCTCAACACATGAGCTGGACATTACCATTGATGACAAGTCCCTGTGATTTTTGGCATAATTATATTTTACCCTTCACACTTTGTACCATACGCATTATTCTGTTATAAAGCATAGGTGCAAGGTGCAAGGGTGTAATGTAATTATTTTTAAATCTAATTGTGAATACAGGCAGTTTTGGTCTGTGAAAATGAACTTTTAAAAGCTTTTCTGTGGAAGTTTCAGAACTTTGATAAAATTGATTTGTTGAATGCAGTAGCAAAACAAATCACTATTTAAACCATTTGCAGAACTGATTATAGAAACTTTCAAATGTTGCAGTACTGTTCATTTCAAAGAAATTAACATAAGACTTCATTAGAGACTATTGAGCCCATCAGACTGGCTGTATGGTGGTAATTAGGCTGAGCACTCTAAAAAGTTAGCCTCTGACAAAATATTTTTATTGTGTTTAGTGGCTAGACAGGGGGAAAAGGATGGTGTTACCCTACGTGTAGTCCATTGTGCCACTTTTCCTTGTAAATGCAATGATCCCCCTCAAAGTGGATCACAAATAAACTTGGCCAAATCCACTCAGTCGAGGTTGCCCTTGATCTTGTCTGAGGTAATACCAGAGGAAACGGGTTCGGAATTATGCTTCCTTTCTTGCGCATTAAGAACCTGATCACGCTTTGGATAGTACAAACAAACAATGGCTGAGCCTACTTCAAATTGGGATAAAGACGGCGGGCGCATCCGAGCGAAATGTCTTTATTTGGACCATTCTGTATGTTTTTGACAGCTGTTTGAATGCAGCGTGATGGTATTTTGATGGGGAAAGACAAATTTTCAAAAGATGATGGGCAGTGGGGGTTTTATTTCTGATGTGTGAATGCAATGGAAACTGGTGGAATGATTTGTTGTTGGGTTCATAAATCGACTTTGAAATTGTGATTGATTAGTTGGTTGATTGATTGGTTGATCAATTGATTACAATGCATGATTAATGACAATCCTTTAAGATGTGATTGAAAAGATGCCAGTGTTGGTTCGTTGATTTTGGAAAATCTATGTTTGTATGTGTTGTAGAATAGACTTCATGTACCTGTAAATTAACACCACCAATCAATAGTTGAACTTCTTAATTAAATCTGATAGTAATAGTCCATCGGTGTTTCCCCTCCTTCAACACTCTCACCATGTGCCCCAGCATTTCAGGTATCACAAAATCATGATCACCACAGTGAATTTTGTTGAGTTGTGGCACTGTGGGTATGAAATGCTGCTTCTGGGTTAGCAGGTCACTCTCAACATGAATGACCCAGTAATTAAAGCGGAGCAGAAAGTGGATAAGAACTCGTTATTGGGGTCATAGCATTTATGTAGTGTTAGATTGATGAGAAGTTCAATTCATGGATTGTGTTACAAGTGTAGTGTGTGCTTTTCTCTAAGACCTTATTTTAGTGTTGTAATTCACAGTGCAAATCTCTCAAATCACTAAGAAATATCAGCTATACAAAGTGATTTCTGTCATGAAATCTCATTTCTTTGATTATGGGTCAGATGCCAAATCAAATTGTATGTTTGTTGTTACTGAATTCTGTTCATGTAAACTAAGTTACAAACATAATTAGATGAAACATCTCTATTGAGCAATGTTTTTAAATTTGGTGAGAGTGACACAGACAGACAGAAAAGATAAGAATTTACAATCAAATCAGGGTTAGTATTGAGGTCTTATATTTGAAGTCAAGATAATGATGCTCTTGATAATTTGTTGACTTTCATGTTAAAATTCCATTATAGAAAGGGAGGATTAACTTACAATTTGCTCTTACACATCAAAAAGGACCATCAAAGTTGACATTTTACAGTGTTTGTTGCCATTTCAAGTTTAACAAAAAAAGTATTTCAGATATTTTTAAGGTTTCTTGCCCAACTGTAAAGCCAAGTATAATTTTTACATCAATTTTCCTAACAAAGTTTCATGTCCCTGTCTAACACCCCTTGAGGCTGTACACCTGATAAAACTAATTATTCCTCTAAGGAGAGCACTTAGCCATAACCGGTATCATTTCCCTCTATTCGGGCAATTCGGAAACCAAGAGTTCCTAGTCAAAACAGCCTCATCGACGACTGGGGACTCCAGAGACGGCTAAACTTGCAGAATTCTGGACGCCTACTACGCTCCCAGTCAAATATTTGACTTAGAAGTTCAGTTGCTTTCTGGAGGAATGATATTTTTGTTTGAGGAAGTATAGAGGGCAAAGGTGGGTTTTAATTGAGTTTGGAAGATAAAGGTGTAGTCTTTTACCTCGATCCTTTCTATGTAGCTCAATTTAATATGGTCCCTTGTGTTTGATTCTGTAGAGAAGTCTAATTGGTGTAATGAGCTTGGCTGCCAATTAATGTCTGGTCTTGTTAGTCTTCTAAGCTTGGTCGAAGGTGGTGCTGATTGAAGTTATGTTATTTTCCCTTTGCTGCTGTTTTGTAATTAACTGAAACTCCTGTTGAACACATGTTATCACAGAACAAAATATGTTTCACTGTTAGCAACCTTACAGGAGAAAGTGCTGTAAAAGTTGTGGTAGTCTCATACTCATAGTACAGTAATGGTCTAACCTTACTGTTTGTATTCAGGGAATTCTGTAGTTGATGTTCAAGTGCTTACATGAATGCAGTTCCAGATGGAATAACTGACTGGCCAGTTGAAACAAGATTGGAACCTGTGTTCCATCTTACTAAAACTGGTTTGATACTGTAAATATAGTAATAACTGGAATTTGGTTGCTCCCCATGTCAAAGGCTTGTAGCTTGTGAGTTTGGTCTGATTTTTTGCTGGGTTATCAGGCAGGCCTATATTGCTCCAAACAATAATAATAATAATCATGAGATTTATGTTGCGCTTTTTACCTGAGGATTCAAAGCACCTGGGCATTATTACGCTGCCATCAGGAAATTGTCATAATCATGTCGCTTCAACAAATCATAAGCTGTCAAGCTCTGGCACAATGCTGGATTGCATTGCAAGAAAAGTCAAACTGATTTGATTTATTCTCATAGAAAACACACTGCGAGGTTTATCATAAAATGCCCCAACAAAATAGAACCTATGGAATAATACTAGCTTTACCATTAGGAGACTCCCTCTGCTTGAAACTCGCAGGTGGAAGATGTCGCTATATTTTTCATCCCAGGCACCCTGGAGAGGATGACAGGTTTTTGTGGCTTGATCCCACTGCGATTGCTAATACGACGATTCCGAGTTGTGTGATTGAGGATGTCCAGTGGTGGTCATTTGTAGATATAAACAGCTTGCATGAAATATTTCAGTCACAGTATGATTACTTTAATACATATCTACTTTGGATTATTAAGTACATACCGTGTTGTTCCTAATAAACGCCCCTGCTCTAATAAACGCCCCCCTACGATTTTTGGATAAAACGATTCAAGAAAATGAGTTAAGCTTACCAAAATAACATGATTTAATGGCCAGGACTGTCATAATCCGTATCATAATCGCTGTTGTGCACAGTTGTAATAGTTTAATTAGTATGGAACTTTGACCTCGGGAGGTGCGAAAACAGTGTCCCCTTGCTCGCTTGTTTGTATTATTGGTAATCAGCGAAAATAAGCGTGTGTAAGGTGATTTTTGCGGGATTTTTGACTTTCCATTTTTGACTGTAATAAACGCCCTCCCTTTTGAAAAATTCACCGCCCCTGGGGCGTTTATTAGGAACAATACGGTATGCATAATCTTATGGTATCAGGAGAATTGCATTGTAGAGCGGAACTTTCAACTTATTTGTGATCTATCATGAGCACTTGCTGTAACACTAAACACTACCTCCACACTGCCCTAACCATTTATCACCTACCTACCTATCTACCTACTGACTGACTGACTGACCACTCTTCCCCATATGTAAGAACACAGTTACGACCTTCAGATTTCAGGTTTATGGGGGTGCAGATGCATAAGAGATATAATGCCTAACTTTCCATATAAGAAGCAAGATGTTTATGTGGAAAGTTAGACATTATGTCTCATGCATCTACACCTCTAAAGGTCGTAACTATCTAATGATTTGTTTGGATACAGAAATTGAAACGAGGGATGGTAGTCTTTCAATTAAACAAAATAGTTCAGTTTGCAAATTAAAACTTTGAAAGTTACTGGTTCAAGCCTTGGCTCATACACCTGTACTGAAGTATGATATGCCATAGGTTTTGTGTTGCGATCAATGTGATCAGTGGCTCCTACCAACGTTAGTGTGAGCCAGTTTGACCTGGCAATGGTCGTATTTTAACATGCACTACATCAACGAATCTACAAAATACATCAACTGCATAGTAACGTCAAGTGTGCAGGGTAACATTTGTGGACAAAATGAAAGTTGAAGCACCAGTAAGGCATAGTCTATCTCTGATATATCTTAGATGGATACAGCTTTTTCCCTTAAATTGCACAGTGTTCCAAATAAGATAATGCCATTTTCCTCAGTAGGTCAAAAGTGTAGATACTGCATTTTTCTGTGGGAGAGTAGCCTTTCCCCCAACTCCTCCCCATCATCAACCCTCCTTTCTTCCTAGTAGACAAAGTTCGAGCCTCTTTGATAAGTCCAGGTTTTACATCCCTGCATGCTCTCTATGGCATATCACCACTGGTGCAGGTGCTACCCAAACCAATGAGTTAGGCCACACACTACACACAGACCCTAACTGACAGATCAGACTTTCAGAACTTGTTGCTCCCATTATCTGTCCCAATAGACCGGTTCCGATAATTGGAAATCTCCGCCATAACATTTACCCAACAAATGAGCTGCTCATTGCTTGATAGCGATTTAGCGAGCTCCGCTTGTTGTTCTTTCACTAAGTAAATTGTTTGTCCACACCAGCTCCACCGAAACACCTGTGCCATAGCACTGACACATAGAGATTTAGAAGTAAATTAAGGGGTGTTTCTTGGTGTGCCGAGAGCTGTCGATCCTGAAAGGAAAGTACACACGATACTTGTTTATTTGCCGGTGTTTCCTACTTTTGCAGATGTGAAATCATAGGAAGTTATTGTAAGTGTTGTGTCTGTTGACAAATGTTTGGGAATTTGTGGTCAAAATTGCAACAATTTGTACTGGTTTTACATTTGAAAAAGATTTAAATTACATTAGAAATCGCTTATGGAGTTCTGTGAAAGTTCACAGCCATTTGGGGAAAAAAGGGAATATGACAGCACATGATCAGGTGTCAATATCTTGACAAGAAAGGCTTAAAGTTGACATTGCTATATAGTTGCTTGCAAAGTAATAAGTGCAAATGTTGTCCTTCAAATTGGGGTGTTTTTTCTTCATCTTCATTAGAAAGCAAAGTTCACTCCTTATTAAAGATAATTTCTTGACAAATTCTCTGCTCTTTTTTATTTGACCCTCTCCGGTCTCCGAAATGGTGACAAGAATCTATCACTGTCTTTTTCAACATTAATTGATGTAAATTACAGCTAACACATGCTTAATTAACTAATCAAGATAAACAAATTTGTTGATATAAGCAAATTTTTAGGGTGTATGGGTCTACATGGTGTAAGCCATATTATCAAAGTTAGGGTTATTCCAACATAGGGATCTATATGAGCAAAACGATGGTGCTGAGTCGGGTCTCACTTGGGATACACTGCAACTCAGATACAATTTGATGTAGCAGACTAGCAGTCAAAAAAAAAGAAACTTGTCAAATGTTATTTGCAGATTTGATGGCTTTAGGAGGGATCTTTCCAGAAACGGATGCTGTGCATTTTTAATCTGTTAACTGTTGCTGCATGGATGACAACTTGGAATGACTTGACATAAATTGAATATATATGAATCAGTATTATGACTCAAATTATTCCATGTCTATGTATCAGCGAAGGAATCCATTTTGGGCTGTGATCCTTTGTGGTTTCCAACATCCTGATGGGGTGTTCCCAATTGGCACTTCGCTATACTGTGATCGGTTTCAAATAGGAGGGCCTCGTTAAATTTAAAACTTGATTTAGGAAAATATGGTGCTTAACATACACAACAGACAGGGTAGATATAATGGTCATGGACATGTATGTGGATTTGTGCACAGAAGCAGGAATTCTGTGGTGCACAGACAAGTCACAAAACAATTGTGGTTGACTTCGTATCGAACAAACTGTAGCTCACTATAGGAAAGTGATCATTTAAATCCCATCATTTCCTATGTACTTGTTGTCATTGGTATTTATGCCTTTACCGTAAAAGCAAAACATTTCAGTCAATTAAGTCATTGTTTTGGCTGTTCATTGATAATGAAAAGATGGTTATTAGTAGATAAGTTGCATATGTGTCATGTGCAAAATAGCTGCTCGATTTATGAGAGTTTCGAAGGCATTGTCGTTCTACAGTCCCATACGGATCATCATATTTGAAAGCGAAGCAGACATAGCACGGTAAATACCATTGCGCTATAAGTGGATATTGTTTGGTTAAGATACGCAACATGCTGTCAAGTTGCTGTAATTGGTCCTTAATGGCAGCCCAGTTTTTGGTACATAATTAACCATAACTACAAAAAGAGATGTACATTTTTGACAGGGCACACTGTGATCATGTCTCCAGTTGATGTAAGAACAAAGAGACACACTAGGGGTCTGTTGTTTTATAGCTAGGGGCCCATTAGTTTGGTATTGTACGATGTCTTTATGGATGCAACTATGAGAAGTAGACATGGATATTCTTACAAAACTGGCCTTAAAAAAGCTTAGATTTGTTTCATGTGATATTGATCTCGCAGTTTATAATTTACTATATCTACCATTAACCTTGTCCGACATTAAGCTTAACTCACCATTTTTTGCATGCATTTGATTTTTTTTTAATTTAAAACTTAACAGTCAACAGCATGACCGTAGGTGTTCTTATGAGGATAACATTTAAAAGCAAAGAATAATTTGTGGCTGGCCGACTTTCCTGTTCTTTTCCCCACCAACGACCTACTGGGGATTGTTGTATACCAGCTTGTTTATGTTGTAGCAGGACACCACCACTTGTTTGTGATGTCTGAGGATGGTTTGACATCACTGTCCTGTCTGCCTGCTGTTAAGCTGAAGCAAACATCTTCAAGAAATTTTCCAAAATGGAACTCTTTAGAAATAATTAAAGGGAGGTACAGGAACCACTGGCCCTATTGGCAAATACAAAGCAAGCTTTATTACAAAATAAATTCCATTTGAGTAGCATTACCAAGTCTCGATTGTAAGCCATCAATGGTATTGTTCTTGAATTTTATTTGAGCATCACATGAAGTTCTGTCTTAGACATTAATGTTCCAAGAAGGTTTATGGTCCTCTCTGTGGCTCTTGCCAGGCCATATTAATAGCCAATCTTGATTACAATGACATATATAGCATAGGCATAACATGACATCTCACTATTTTTCCCCTCCAAGTTCTGGCCACTTTCCAAAACATGTGCGCAGACATGATGCTCCAGAAATAATGCTAATCCATCGTCACCAATATTTCATCTCTGTATATCAATCGCATCTGAGTCTCTCAAAATTTTAGGGTTTCCATGATGGTGGAGTATTTAACTCTATAGCATTGCTCAATTTTGCAAATTGAGCTTAAATGTCTAGCAAGTAATAGGGATTTTAGAGAAAGTGCTTTGGAAAAAGTCACTGTATATGACACAAAAGTTTTGAATGTCTCGTTTGTATTGGTTGTGTAATTCAGGTTTTCCCACCTTCATTTGGTTATGGAAACTATGCTCACTTCGACTCGTCAATTTTCAAAATGAGCTTGCTAATTGTTCCATCAACAAAATGTGAAGATTGAATTTGATGTGAATGTTAGTACAGGAGGCGAAGCACTCAAACCGCCAGGTGTGAATGTGGCGAGGTTGCTAGTTGAATGCCCTCTCTGACTCAATTGCCACTTAACACATTAACCACACTGTGTCTGGAAAAGAAAAAGAACCTTGCAACATCAAACTTTATTTAAAGGTGGGTCATCCAATCGATAATCTTGCTCCCCTCCCCTCCGCTTCCAAGCCAACCCAACCCAACACACACACACACACACTTGTGACTCCACTCCCATCAGGTTTGGTTACAATTGAACTTTCAAATGAGGTCAGTTTAAAAAAAATGTAACATTTTAGTGACACATACATACATACATGCATACATACACATGCACAACAGATTGCTAAGTGGTCCTGCCAGCTACTGCTGGCAGCCCATAAAAAATTAGGAATGTAAAACAAGTAAAATAGTGTTGGTGGTAAATGCAATAAGTTCAGTGCACAAACAAGCAGCCAATATGAAGTAATATCCAGTCCTATTATTGGACTGGCTATATTTGAGTGGAATTTTCTGTCCAAATCCCCATCCACCAGGGAACTATTAGCAATGTTTAGAACACACTGGGAGAAAATTACAGAGCAAAACACAGGTGTGTGCACTCTATGAGATTGCTCAATTGAGATGGCTTGAGATATAGCTAGGGGAAAAAGAGGAGGAGGAAGAAGGAATGCATAAATATTTTTACAATTTTCTTCTTTACATAAAAAAGGTTATTAAATATTTTAATTCTTGTGAGTACCCACTGACTTCACTGTAATGTAAAAGACCTTTTACAAACTCTCTCATGAGATGCTTTCAGTAGTACTGTAAAGCTGGCTTTTTGTGGGCCGCCAGCTATAGCTGGCAGGACCACTTAGCAATCCGTTGTGCGTGTGTATGTGTGGATGTGTGTGTCACTAAATTGTTAAGTTTTTAAAATTGACCTCAAATTGAAAAGTTGAAGTTCAATTGGAACCAAACTTGTGTCATAGGTGCACCATGGGATTCCCTCATATGTTGACGAGGTCATGTGCCAAGGTCAAAGGTCATGTGAGGTCAAATTGTAAGATAGGCTGGGCAGCTCATAGCTTATTTCAGTGAAATTCTAGTTTACTTTGTATTTTCATAATTTTTTGGCAAATTTCTGGGCAAAATTGAGATCTTTGGGCCAAATTTTCATAATTTTCCCCCAATATAAGAAATTTTTGCACTACATTTATTGTTGCACTTCAAGCTGAATTTTGCAAAAATAATTGATAATTATCACAGCATTTTTATTATATTATTTTGGTCTTTACAAGAAAATGACACAAGACGGCAAGACAGGTGCTCTTGCTAGTAGTCAATGAATTCATGGTGAGCAGGCAATTATTAATGGTTTTTAATTACTAGTTTGCTGCTGTAAGGTAAAAATAATAATACCATGTGGAAAATTGGTGACCAATGAGGAACAGCAGAATAAATATTAGAACATGGGTTACATATTTTGTAAGTAAAAGTTCTTTGCATTTAACAATAAAAGGGAAAAAAACACTGCTTTTGTAGTTCCTTTTTTAGTTTATTGTTAAATCCTGTTAAAACACCTTGATTACTAAGTAGTTACTTTTTTCTGGTCTATTTTATTGTTCAATTATGTTTGACAGGAAGTTTTTGTTAATGATTTTCAAAGTTGAATAATTTTTGTTTTAATCCAACATTAGCTTTTATAATAATTTTTTGTTTATCTTATTTCTGTCATTTGTTCAAACAACTGATAGTAAATTAACAAAAAGTAACTCAATATCTTTGGCAACACTCGTACAAGTGGAGTTAGTCAAAGAACCCAGACTCCTGCTGTATGAGAAAGCCTTCATAATGAGTCTTCCACTCTGCTTGGATTTCATTCCAACAAGTTTTTGTTGATTTAGTGCAATTCTAAATATACGCCTGCCTTATGCACTCAGAAACTGATACCCATTTGGAGCATTGTTTCACACTCCGTTTTTGTCCTCATCCATGAATTATCAGTTGGTTAAAAATAGACGTTTCACATGGATTGATGGCACATTCGGTTGGGCTCAAAGAACCGAATGTACTTCAAACAGAAAACATCCTGTCAAATTCCTTAGATAAATGGCATGAAATCCCATCCAGTTTTTGTCAAATACCAGCACGACTGGGATGATAAACATAGCATGATGCAATTTGGCACCGACCAATCCACATTCAGATAAGAATATCGTCCAGTATCAGAGTAATCAAAAATATTATTAGATTCTGCGTTTTATTCATCTGAACAATCCCTCAGATGTGCTCTGGGTATATGCGGGTGTGTGTGTGTGATTTCCAAGAAAGAGGTTTCTCCAATTATTTCTGAGAAGAGGGGATTAGATTTTGAGTATTAGATAATTAGGAAGAGACAGATCACCTCTCGCGAGGCCTCGTCTTTTTTGTCTCGTGGGGCCTGGGTTGGATCTGATGGGGAGATGCTCGGCTCCCAACTTCTTGTTGGCATTATCATCAGAGGAGGAGACGACAGCGGCCAAACCAACGGGCAGCACCGCCGCTGATTATCTCCAAGGAAACTTATTATGGGATGCCCACACCACTTCTTGTTTTGTAGAGTCCAAGCCCCCTGCGACCAACTTGTACACTGACGAGCGCTCA
Organism: Ophioderma brevispina; assembly: GCA_023653785.1. Classification (NCBI taxonomy): domain Eukaryota; kingdom Metazoa; phylum Echinodermata; class Ophiuroidea; order Amphilepidida; family Ophiodermatidae; genus Ophioderma; species Ophioderma brevispina. The sequence goes on along the minus strand of JAMKCH010011812.1, from coordinate 59,618 downwards.
CCACAGAGCGTTTCTAAATCTATTTGCAAGCTCGCTGTGATGGATGGAGAAATAAACTGTTGAATTGTGGCACACGCTCATGCGCATTCCCTGCGGTTGGTGGCGTGCGTGTGCTAGGGCGGACTTTAATGACCTTGCTCTCTACATCCCTAAAGATGTTGATGATGCGGAATAGTGATTGAGATAACCCTCTTTGACTGAATGAGATAAGACAACCTCTAGAAATTCCATCATGTTTTTGTGGATAACATGGTATTATAAGACTTAAAAAATCCAGAAATAACACAAAGCTGAATGCGAATAATCAGCTTGTGCCCCTTTTAGTGCTCTTTCTAGAAATTAAATACTACTTTACTTAACAACAAGTTCATAAAAGTATTTTTCCAACTTCCACTCTTCATAAACCTGTGATTACCATAAAGCAAACAAAGAAGCAATATCAATTGGGAATGGTTTAAAAAAAGATGCGCTGTATGTAAATAAACATGACTAAATTGGATGTGACCCAAACCCATCTTTATGAATGATTTTATCGTCTCGTACCATCGCCCCTCGGGGAAATCAAGAAAAACCAAATGGGAAGGTTAGATACACACTGGCATTACTTAGCAACATCATGCGTAAGGTCTCCTTCAAAATCAACATGCGTATGTTTACATTCCATCTGGTATCTAGCTTCCGGTTGTAGTGCTTGTTGCGTCTGAGGCTGTAGGGAAAGGTCTTGAAGATAATGCAATGGGACAGGGTGCTTGAGTGTTTACTCTTTATTTTAAGCAATGATATTCACTGCAGTGATGAGGGTACGTGGTAGGATGAACATGAACACTTAATGCTTAATTCTGATTTATGGATAAAAAATAAAGTGTAAAAATTATTTGAGGCATAATTTGGTGCAAGAATATGAGAAGTGCAAAGGGTAAGGCCAGTGGTTTAAGTAAAGGTGGTTGGTTCCGATTGATGGGGTATTGTGTCTCTACTTGATATGAGAGCCTGCACTTGCACATACTCCTTCAAGTAACCGTGGGAAACAAACTTGCAGTTTTGATGGTAGAGCAATAATGAGCATGTTGCAAATGCCTATTCAATACTGTGCTAATAAAGTGGTTAACCACTTAAAACGGCGGTTTTTTGTTTATTATCTTGGGAATGAAATGGATGCGAGGGCTCAAATTTCAGGACACAATGAGGAAAAATACGCCTTTATGATATCAAAATCGATTACTACTTCCGGGTAAATCAGGGGGTCCCAAGACGGAGAGGAACACAGCCCCTTTAAGAATGAACCATGGTATTTACATGTACCATGATGCATTGCAAAGGCTTCGCGGTTCCTGATGAGCTGAATCCTCTCTGTAAAGAGGAAGAAAGAAAACTCTTGGGATGGACGCAGTAAAGTAATACCTAAAGGTTTTCTCCATATCAAGGATCCAAACTCATTGGAAACACCAACATTACAGGGCCCTGTGGTCAGTTGTGAAAGTAAGAGGTTATGGGGAGCGAGTAGTGTCCTTCATGTTCTTTAAATCTTCTTTAACTAGGTAGCCCCATCGATAACAAGGACTGATCTCCAAGGAGGGCCCTTTAGTATAAAATTGATGAAATATAAAGTATTACAAGAGAAATAACCATCTTCAAAGCTTAAGAATAACATAGAGTAGTTGGCATGGAAATGTGCCATGGTCAAGCCCCTCATATTTGCCTTGTCCAAGCCCCTCTTAGGATTGTTTCATTACTCTAGTGTTAAGGAGATCATGCTAGCTTGTTCATGGTGTTTCTGCTTAAAAAGTCCTTGTTGAAGCTCCATCTTCTTAAGGCTCATTGTTACCCAGAGGTTGTATTGAGTCAATCCACGAGACACAGTTTGGAGATTTCACCTCAATAAGGTCACCGTGATCTCACAAACATCCTATTCTTACCCATAAAAACCTTGATTTTTTACACTCATTTTAGCCAACCAAGTGCTAGTACTTTGTGGGCTAAAATGTCCTTGCATGATCAGGAATTGTCTTGTGGTTCCTAATTCTTGAACACTTTTATCCCTAAGTACTGACATGTGTTTTGAACAGGACAGTATAGGCACAGTGCATGCATTGTAGGATTGTTTCAAACCCCCTCTTCTGTTACCGTTCTGTTTTCAAAACCTTATTTTAGATAAAAAAATTGATTGCCAAGACCTTTTGAGGTGTATTAGCTGCATGTGGGGGGGGGAAAAGACCCACAAACAATACAATTTGTTATATGAAATCAGGCCAATCTGTTTTCATTCCCAAGTAGAAGAAACTCAAGTTTGGAAAATAGGCACAATGTAAATAGCAAAAACTATGTATATAATAATAAACAGTGTAAATACAAATTAAGGTAGATATTTATAAATCTGAATTCACTCTATGCTATATGCTCTGGCTTGTTTGAGTGGTACATGAACGTGGTGGTGAATTGAAAATAAAACAGACAAGGAGGGGGTCCACACTTTGACCATAGTTGTAATCGAATTCCAGTCCCATTTTTTCCGACCCAGTACCAACAAACCAATTTTGTTGGGTTATTGTCATCCGGGTTGTATTTCATAATAAGATGAAGTTTATAGGGCACAAATTTGGTGCAGATAAATTGATGTAATTTCCTCTAAATTTGTTTGCCATGGACATGTCTTGGATGTTTTTGTTGCTTGTTTCCTTTTTTGAGTTGAGATTGTAGGACATGGATTTCATTGTGGGTTATTTCAGTGACAGTCCGGGATCAGTGTGGAGTGTGTGCACTTTGATTAACTAGGCTAGCATTTGGACTTGAGGCTACCATTTGGACTTGAAACTTCAGTGCTGAAAATCATAAAGGGAGTTTTTGAAATTAGAATGACCTTTGTACCCCTTTTGTCCTGTCACAACCTCTGACTGCTCATTCTTCAAATATAATTAAAAACTCAGCATTTTTAAATAAATTATATGTATTCATAAGATTTTGTATATTATATAGGACCTAACATATCTATAGTCTGTTTAACCATTTGATGAAATATGACCTTTGATAAAGTCCATATTTTGATATTATTGTACACCAAGCTCATGCCTTTCTCTATAGTTAACCAATTATAGTAGCTATTTTGTCTAAACTTGGAGCAGCACCGTAGACAATGTTTGGGAAATCCAAGTGGCAAAGAACCATCCATATTCCACCTTTTATTGAACATGGTATAGCACTATGTAGTCGGACAATAAGGATATATCATTTACATTCCCAGCAAGTAGCTGTTAAGTCAATTATTAATGCTGTAAAGAGAAGGAAAACATGTGTTTCATAAACCAGTGTCCAACTTGACCAGTTACAGTTTGAAACTAGTCTTCTCAAATGAACGTTATCATTCAGAGCTTTGCCAAATGAATTTATTAGATCGGAATGTTATTATCATTTATTTTTGTCGTGATGAAGATTATATTTGTCCTTTTTCTTGTTTTTATCTAAATAAAGCACTGGCCTCATGATGTCCATCTAGATCAAGCAAATCTGATTGCAGTGCTGGCACGGTTGACTGTGACAGCTTAAACTGCCGCCCCCATCGTGGACTTGACCAAAGGCGTAATCAGACCCCTAACTGGCTAGATTGGCAGTAATGAGACCTTATTACAACTTGTGTAAGAACCCACTAGTTTCTATTCAAAGCAACTTGTACTCTGGAGGTTCTTGAAAATTCCAGTGTCTATTATGCCGTTTATAGGTTGTGTAAGGCGCATGTGATGTTGTGGCGAGGGCGAGTAGTTACCAAAGAGAAAGAGTGGGCTGATAACACAGGGATGGGGTAGGTCCAAGCTGAGCTAGAATTTTGATGGAAACTCCATCAAAGGAGGAGAGAGGGAAAAAAGTGAAAATGAAACATTATAGCCCAGCGGGCTGAGGCACGCGCAGAAAGATTAATTCAAATAGGAAATATCTGATTTTTGTTGTAATCCAGGTAATGCGATGCTAGCAGGGCTTGGGTCCAAGTATGCAGCGGAGATCAAATCTTATCATTTTGAACAGTTTTTGACAGGGAATGGTACTCCTGCCAATTGACTGTTTTCAATCAAAGGTGGTAGGTGTGGAAGTTGCTGGGTTTTATCGTTTGCAGTTGGGGTTGATGAGGAATACTGGTCTAGTAAGTAACATGTTTTTAATCATGTAACTGAATTATAAATGTCTGAGAATCAGGTTATTTCTTGGTTTATAGTTGTAGTTTGGGAACAGGAAGTCATCTCTTTCACCAGACTAACGGCAAATCCAGGAATTTACAAGGTCTCCCAGCATATGCAAGTGTATAATTCAACCATTGCTTGATTCACGAACTGCGAACAGGGATCAAACTGTGATGCGGATCTCTCTATTAAAGGTCATGCCCAGTGCATAATCACTAAACCACTCTCATTAATGACAAGAGTCTGTGACATTAATTAATGTGCAACCAATTGTCGGAGACATTTTAGCCATAGAAGCACTCAATTCATCACAGGAGGTAGATTCAGGATGCAGCGTTTTAACCAGACAGAGGTTGCATCGCACCAAGGTTACTGTAGCATATTGGCCCAATGTTGCTTGGGACATGTGATCCGTGTGTGGTCGGTGATTAAGGCCATAGCTCAATATAGTGAAGACTTACGGCTTAACCAGAGTGAATAGCTGAGGTATCATTGCAAGCATCTGAACATCATTGCCAAGGCTCACCGTTCAGTAATCTATATACATACAATAGGTTTGAACAAGGTTTCATTGGTATCATTGGAGAAGGAATGTAGATTTGCTCCCTTCTCTACCATGTCCAGAGAAATATGTAAATCACAGATTATGTCGGTTACATATCCAAAGCTTTCATTTTTCTGGCCAGCAGACCTAGCTGTGCCAATTCCTTGTAATTGGACTTGAGTCCCCAGAGCTCTTTCCTTAATCAGCTATCCGCAAGTCCAAAACCTTGGTTAGATTCAGACAGTGGTACGTCCATCCAGGTAGTGGTTTGACAGGTCACTGGGGGTCAGCGAGCGGTGTTCGCGAGGCGCTGGTATATGTAGCGCTTCTGTAAGATTTGTATCTTGGAATTAGCCGATGATCTTAACTCAAGCAAAGACAAGTTTAGGCAATTTCATGTGACCTTAAGTTGGTCAAAATCTGTCCAGTTGGAAAAAAAAGTTTCTGATTTCAAATTTTGCCACAAAATATGTGATCCTCAGACCACTGTACACTGTGCTGTAGTAAAAAGGATTGTTGGTGGAAGGTTGACATGGTTACTCCTGTTTAACCTCATCCCTGCTGTCAGCTATTTTACCTAAATTCCCAGCATTCCTTTGTGTTCCCCGAGACATAAAAACCAGCCATAACCCGCTTTGACTTCGGGCATTGGCAAAGGAGCAGGACTGTAGCTATGGCCTCTATGACATCCATCCACATTTTGGTATTTATAACATAGATACGATTACCACACAAATAATGCAGAACTGATGCATTTATTAGTGTGGGCAAAGTGTGCCCAAATTGGTATAAATTTTAGAATTGGGAAAACATTAAAAATATTTCTCTCAGGCTCAATTCCAGAGATTTCAGAGAGTTTCCAGCAAGAGGGAATTAAGAGGATTTCTTCCAAACAGATCAATGTATCGTGTACATGTATACTCTGTCAAATTCAGTTATGTTGTGGAATATTTGGGGATGATTTGATTTTTGTGCTTCTCTATTTCAAGCACTTACCCTGGAGCTTGCCTGCAAAGATCTCAGCAATGAGATGTTCCACTTGATACCACTCCTGTGGAAGATTCATTAGTTTTTTCCAGGAGAATGGATTTCAAATAGAAGAAGCCAAATGATATATGTTGTAAATTGCATTGTTCTAGGAAACTCACCAAAAGAAACACAAACTTTCTGTAAAAAATAAAGAGTCATTTCTACCAAAAATTAGTCCTATAAGACATCATTTCTGACAACTTTAGTCTAAATGACACCTTGTTATGTCATAAATTATGATAGTATTTTACAGTGCAGTTATTTAAGTTTTCAGGGAAACTTAGGCCTCTTTGTATTTCCCACAATTTTATTATTTTCAGCCATTTTTTAAGGCTGTTAGCTCAAATTTAATGCATGTTAAGGATTTACTCTTCAGGCCCTCTACATCTGATATAAGCATGATAAAGACGATTGTGTATAAAGCCTGTAAATTTTTTTCCTGTGCCTCGATTGTCATGTCAAACATTTTATCAACAGGTTTTTGTTATTTTTCAGGAAAACCAGATCTGATACCTTGAAGTTGCACCCAACAAAACCCTGATAATTCATTTGTTTACTAATCATTACCATCCTTATTTGAATTTCCATGAACTGCACACAATACATGTACGCAGTTTTGGTAAGTGATTACCTCCGCCGGTTAGTGACACCGGAAAACCCCATTCATGACAATGGCCGCCAATGTGGAACATGGTTAAGTTGAATGTCTTATGTCGTCATCAGCATCTTTTATTGGTTGTTCCATTGACAATTTGTCAAGTGATTTGTATCCAACACCTGAAAATTTTGCATATAAAACTAACTTTTGTTGAATCATTGAATGTGTGCACTATCTTGTGATAAGCTCTTCTGGTTATTAGAGTTGATGTGTTTTTCTTGATCTTTTTTATCTTTACAGTGCTGGCACTCAGGCTAAAACTGAGAAGAAACAGGGAAGAACTGGTCAGCCAAGGATATGCCTGTAAGTATGGACTTCACCCACTTTTCTCCTTTCCTTCTTTTTACAATAGTCAGGTCTTTGAATCAGCGGGATAAATGCATGGAGATAGGACCAGGTGATAATGCACTAAGGGAAATACATCAGTTACATTAATGTTTATAAACCGTGAGCTGACTTCTTCCCTCCTATTCCCGTTATTCTTGTCTTTCCATTTTTCCCTTTTCTCCCATTTTTCCCTTATCCTCTCCTCTTCTTCGCTCTCTTTTCTTCTCTCTCTTTTTATTCTCTCCCGGCGAGACGGCGAGGGCGCGGGCCCACCCCGGTGCCGCCGCGGCCGGGCGACCGAGCGCCGCGGGGCGCACGCCCGCCGGCACAGGACAGGGCGCCGGCAGCGCGACGCACGCAACGCGGCACGCACGCACGCAGCAGACGCACGCACGCGACGCTAAGCAGACGCGGGCACGCACGACATCGCACGCACGTCACTCCTTCAATCACTCACTCATCATCATTTCACTCCCTCCCTCCCATCCTTCTTCCTCCCTATCTCCCTCCCTCCTTCCTTTCCTAACTCCCTTCCTTCGGCCTCCCTCCCACACTCCCCTCCCTCCTCCCTCTCCTTTGCATCCTTCCTCTCTCCCCATCTCTTTCCTCCCCCCTACCCCATTCTCCCTGTGATCTCCTCTTCTATTTCCCATGCACTTCCGTGTCTCTTTCTTTGTCTTTTCCTTTCTTCTCTCCCATCTTCATTTTGTCTTCTCCTCTTCCTTCCCAACCACCCAAAATAGGCAAATCACAACTCTGCCACAATCATCACACAGACCCAAGTAATAGATCATGAAAATATAACGTTGACATTCAATCGACACTGTATTATAAGTATGGGGCGTGTGGGTGATTTTTAGAGCCCTGCTACACAAAACTGGACTGCAGTAACATGTAATTTATTCCTCTTGCATAAATATGCGAAGTTATCATCGTGTTGTGACCACAGGTTTATAAAAAATTGCACCCAATCTGGACCCAGTGATGACACTGTTACGGTGGCAACTGGTATGTCGCGACTTTATGATTTGGGAAGCCCCAATTTGGTACCAGTGGACTAATGTGAACTGCTTGAGTTGTGCAGTTGTCTTGATGACATTACAAGATAAACTTTGGCAAAGTGCTGCCAAGCAGTAATCAAAATGTGCGTACAAATTAAGAGAGAGCTTATTCGGGCGGTGTCCCAACGCTCAGAGGAAGGAGACCAGAAGTGTTCTTGTTCTTGATTGTGTATTGCTTGTAATTATGGTACTAAAAGGCATCTCGCAACAACAAACAATTAACCCTATCACAACAAAAACTCAATAAAACTCAATGAGATTGAGGCCAGAAAATGCACTAAGTCCAAAAAGGATGTGTTACGTCATCGTAACTAACAACTCATATGGTGCACACAAAATCGTGGCAGGCCAGCCCCAGCGACTCCCTCAGGCTAGGCAAGCGACTCCCTCATGGCTTGCAGCCCTGCTCATGGGATTGGTGCGCCGGAGGCCCCGGGTTCGAATCCTTCCACGGATGTCCAATCTTATTTAGCTCTTACCTTTACCCCGTCCTTCCTCTCATCTAGGGTAACTTAAGATTCCCAGTTTCAATTGTGAGTATATTTTGGAGAGCTGGCATTGTTTTGTTTGGAAAGCCAGAGCAACAATAGGGAGGGTCCTCTTCTGTAGAGTACATCCGAGGTGAAAATCCCAACAAAATTTTGCATGGTAATTTTTCCCTGATCAGTTTTCGTCTGCATTTCTGCATACTTGTAAAAATGAATGAAAAAAACTTCTCCACACGCTTTTATTAAATGCTCCTATTTAACAGCCTCAACTAAGTGCCACTACCAGCTTATCACTCCCTAGATGCTGTTTGTTATTTTATTTGCCGAGTTGACTAGGTACGCAAGAGTTGGCCAGGTTCAAGTGACTGGCGCGTGCATGCTAGACCTCCGCTCTGTGTTATTGAGCAGGCAGGAGATAGCAAAGGTCTCGTAATAATGGACTATGCTATGACAGGTGTAAAGAAACGAGAAGCGGTAATGGTGTGTCGTTGCGGTAGAGTTGCCATGATTTGATGGTAGTAGCATCAGTTATCACAGGCCTAAGTTATCAATGTTTTTGTTTTTAGTTGTTTTACCTAAGAACCAGAAGGCACTTTGTTTAACAAACATAATGTTTGGATTGGTTGAGGTCGTGGTCGTTGGTTAAAGGACAAAACTGTGAAAAAGGGTTATCTTTGATGGTCGGGACGGGGAGGTCACATGGTAAAGTTTGCATCACAAGGCTTTTCATTTTCACAGGATAAAATTTATGTGATTGAGATTGGTAGTGTTGGTTATGGAAAAAGTTACAGAATCGAGTTGAGTGAGGAGAGTGACTTTTTGTTATATAAAGTATTTTTAAGTAAAACCAGGGATAATCTCACACAAATGGTGAACATTTAAAAAATCTTTCATAAATAACCTTGTATCAAGCCTGTTAAAAGAAACAAAACCAAAATTTCACATAAACAAACTTCACAGATAAAATCTTCTAAGAGCCGCCAAAAAATCTATTCCGAAAGAAAGACCTGCGTTGCTTTTAAGTAATCAAGTTATACAAATTGTCAAAAAAATAAACTGATTTTCGCATTGATCCATTGATCCACCAGAGACAGCAGCAAAGTTATGCTCCCGTCTTTTGATTTGTGATTCTCTTGAGGAAAATGGCATGGGAGTGCCATCTTTTATCGTGATTTTATGGGCCGAATTTGCTCCTTGCGATTATAGAGGGGGAGGTACGGAGGAAATTGGCCAGTAAATTCAAATTAGACCAGACAAAAGTCATGGGCACATTGCACACATTTTTCCACCATGCAAGTTCGGCCATCAGCCATTGAACAAATGTGATGATGTTGGTGTGATCGCTGTGATGATGCGGTGGTAGTTAGACAGTAGAGGTGGTGTGGAAATGCTCTGGATGTGCAAAAGCAATATTAGCCACATTCCGGGAGAGACAGGTTTCACAAGTTACAAGCCCATCCCCTTCCTCAAAAAAAAAAAAAGGATAGTGTGCTCAACAAAGTTTTGCGACCGGGATGGATAGAAATGTTACTCTTGAACGATGCAGTCATTGAAGTGCCCTTGTTTTAGATCGTGACATCTACAATTTGTTCATCATGATGAACTTGTCAACCTTGTAATCACTGATGAACTTGATCTACATTTGTTCATCACTGATGAACTTGTGATGTCATCTTGCTGCATGACTGTTATCTGGGGCAAATAAAATTTTGACGTTGAGTCGGGCTTTTGCTTGTTAAGCTGCAAGGAAGCATACACGTATGTGTTTCTCTAATATTCCAATTTTGAATATTGTCCAGAGAAGAAAGATCGTCCCAGTTGTGTCCCAACTCCACACAACGTTCAGTACTGCATGGGTGTAAAACAAGTCAAATTTTGAAGTGGAGAAAAAGATGACAAACTTCTCCCGGTATTCTCTCAAAATAGCCAATCTTCACTGTGTCTGTCCACCAGATTTCTGTGTAGATACTCCTTGGGGATGTGTGGACCACAGAGGACATGCCCTCGGCAAAATAATACAGAGGAAATGGACTGCTTTGATGGAACACTGCATGATGGGATTGGTACGTGTGTGACGTCTTGCATTCTTTGCATGTCTTCCCCAGCTCTGCGTTAGCATCTGGATGTTGTTTGCCAGCCCGATGCCTCAAAGGTCTGACCCATTTCTGTTGCATCCATTCAGCACTAGATGTGCTATCCGATACAAGCTATCTCTTGACGTCATTACTCAGACCTGGCAGACCTCCACCAGTCCTCCCGTCTCTTACCCAACACCGCCTCGTCACGTTGAGAGTAGTTTGACTGCACAGAGTGGCATCTTAGGTTAGGCGATGAGATTATACCGAGTGGCATCTTCACTACAGTCGGGCCGAGGATGGCCAGCCCGGCCGCTCAATTGCTCTGCAAGTGATGTCATTCACTAAACTTACCGCAATGACATCAAGCAACTTGATACATAACAATAATAAAATGTACATTGATGGTTCTGGCCATCCACTACGTCATCTGCACCTACCTATATTTGGCACAACCGAATTGATGGACACTACCCCTTTTTCCAGCAAACTCCATAGATGGGGGAGATTAAATGGGTTCTAGAGGTTTCCAAAATTGAGTTATAGGGATAAAAGGGTCTGCCCCACTCAGCATGCCCCATTTGTTAGTTAGCACCAGTAGCATACTGTCATGTTAGGAGGAGGAAGAGGAGGAGGAGGTAAATTGCACAGGGAGGGGAACCTGGAATTCTACAGCCTACATGTTGCTTCTGCATACATCCTCCTTGATGTTGCAACCCGGCCATTGTTTATTTCCACCAGCTATTGTTAAATTTATGCTTTACAAGGCATTCTCCAAATGGATCTCAATATATCACTCTGTCTGAAGTTGCCTGAATCAAGTGAGTTTACAAAGATTGTTGTTTACATATGCTCAGTTTGAGATGCATCGGACTTGGCAGGGGGTCTTTCTGAAACTGTAATGAGTACAGGATACCTCAAGAGTTCTTATACCCTCCATCTTCATTAGATAGCAATTTTGTAGCCCATTATCAATGGGTTGTGAATGAGAGGAAAGCTGTATTATTGTAGTCGCAAGGGTAATGGCCAGCTGGCCTGATCTGTTTATCCAATCAGGTCAACAGTGTGATGTGATGTCATACATTCAAAGAATTTGATTGGTCAGTTGGCTGAATGAAGCCACCAAACTCATCCACAGGCAACTTTTTCTTATTCAAAGCAGGTTATCATACCAGGGTATCAGAAAAGCTTTTTAAAAATTATATTTTTTTATCTCCAGTGTACAAAAAAATTGAATGGCATTAAGATGGCATCCGTAATTTGTTGACCTTGTGGAACGATGTCAATGCAACCATAGTGAGTAAGGTACATGTAGTAGCAAGCCTTTGAATCTATGCCAAGTGAGCCAAAAATTATATTTTTTTATCTCCAGTGTACAAAAAAATTGAATGGCATTAAGATGGCATTCGTAATTTGTTGACCTGTGGAACGATGTCTATGCAACCCTAGTGAGTAAGGTACATGTAGTAGCAAGCCTTTGAATCTATGCCAAGTGAGCGCATGTACAGTACATCACCCACAGTGACCAGTAGTTCTATTCATATCAAGCGTATGCTCTATTTACGATTGAAAGTTTTTGTTTGTTTTTCTTGAATCCAACAGCTCTGAAGACACCCCCAGCTTTTCATGAACAGAGTCAGAGGTTACAAAGAGCAAGGTGAGTGGCTACTGCAAAATGTTGCAATTTTCATTCTCATTGCTGGCAGAGATTGCCACTGAAGTACATTTTGGAGTGCGTAAAGATAACTTGAAATCGAAGATTAGTCATTCCAACTTTACCATGAGGAAAGGTGACTTTGCTGCAGCTCTTGGACTGTAGTTTGATTTCGACTACAGTTGCTAAAGTGACTAGGTTTTGTACATCTTCATGTTTGTGTTCGCTGGACATCTTGTGTACAGTGGATAAGACATCTACACTTACAGTACTTAGCCACTTTTTATGTAACAAATTGTTGAAATTCAAGAGAAGGTGTGCAAAAATAGATTGTATTGTTCTTACTGTCATTTCCCTGCTTTCTGTGGTTTATGGATAACCTTTTTTGTGTATGAAAAACAAATGCAAATTTGCAAGCAAGCAAGCGAACAAACAAGCAGAATTCTAATAATCTAGAATAGTCAAGAATAAGAGAAAAACCAAAGAATTTTTATTTTGGAGAAGATGAAAAATGACAATAGCAAACGAAATGAAAGTATCGATAGAAGACGATCATCAGTGAGGCATTTTATGTAACTTAGCTATGGTATTTGTACTCTAGTTGAACCAGCAAATTTCTTAGTGAACACTTTTTTCCATGTTGCCACAACTCGTCTTTCATTGAGAACCTCATCTGTAGCGAGACATTCCAGTTCTGAATAATCTATTCACATCCGATTGCTACATTTATAGAGGTGGCAAGAAGTCGAATCAGTCTAGCCCCTGAGGGGTGCCCGGGTAGGATATGTTACAAGTTAACTTTAGTTAAGAGTTGGTCATCACTTGCAGGTTCGGTGTTCCTCTGCATGATCTGCATGGAGGAATGTTCTGAGTTCTGGATGCCTACAAATTGGGCAAGATCCAATTGTAGATGGGATGTATTCTTTTGGAAGTTTTGTTGTGGATGACCGATTGCTCCTTGTCTGGTTAACATGAGAATCCCACACTTGGGAGTGGGTGTTTTTCTGCTTATTCTTACCCCCACTGAGGGATTCTCATTTGCTTATGTTTTGAATTTAAGAATTTGGTAACAATTTGAAAATTGGAGGTGGGGGAGGGGAGTAGACCAAAAGTGAAGCTATACCATGATTGTTCCAAATTACAATCAGGAAGATTTCTCTCTAATTGCAGTGCTATCACGTTTCTTTACATATTATTGCAATGGGAAGATAGAAGAATGCAAGAAGAAGTTTGCTCAGTTATGAAGAATTATTTGAAGAGATTAAAATAAAGTGGGGTTGTGACTAAAAACCTTTTTTTGGTTTTAGGAAGTCCAATATTCAATAGGCCATCATCACTATCATCAGTTAGGAAAGAAAGGGGAAAGGACATATTGTTTATAATGCACTGATTTGAGTGTATACACATCGCCATGTGCACTCCCTCAAAAACCCGTGCTTTGTTTATACAAAATGGCTGCCATAATGCTGTCATACAGCATTAGGTAGAGTAGAAGAAACAGTTAACTTTTGGATGGTATAATTTACGTGGCCGTAATGCATGACAATTGGCGGCCCATAAGATGCTGTTATGTAATGGGAAGGTGGGGATAGTTAGGAAGTTGTTTTGTACTTTGTGATGTTATTCACTAGGTATTGGAAATTTTCCAGACCTGTGGTGGGGATTGTCAGATGGCAGATTTTGCATTGGTGTGTTGTGCATGGGTGAGTGTGGAGCGAATTATGGTGAGAGTTCAAGTTATAGAAAGAATTTCTTTTGTACTTAATACTATAGAAAGAGTTCTGGGGTGAGTTCTGGTTGTTTAGCTATTGCAGTACGACAACCATAACAATTTTAACTCACTCAACTTTTTTCGCTCCATAAACACCTTCAATAGCTAAAACAATATAATCACCCACAGCTCACTCTCCTCAGCTTCTCTAAAACTCATTTTGTAAACACTTACAATAGTTCAAGGGGTTTCTCAAAATCTGCCCAGCAACAACTCATGTATCTCGATGCGCGCTGCACGCATTGTGTCATGCAATGTGCAGTGAATCTAAAGACACAATTTGCGCAGTTTTCACCACGATTCGGAGATTCCCCCTTTGTTTTCACCGCAATGTGACATAGGTCCACTCTCAATCAGCTATAGCTGTTGCAACTACAACAGTCACAACTTACTCAACTCACCCCACAACTCTTCAAATTTTGTTCTCAACTCACTACTCACTTGAGCACAGTCTTCCATACGCATCTCTCCATTTAGATTTTTATGTATGATTGAGACCTATGTGATAATTTTCACCAGTAATGTGCCTGAAAATTTAAGCAACAAAGCTGTGAAAGACACTAAAATCCAAGCCCTAGTCATCAGATGAAATTTACAACATATAATTTTGTTTCATATTTAAAGGCCATCTCCACTATGCCTTAATTCCAAAATTTCATTTAAATCTGGCATTTAACCTCAGTGGTAATTGTGTGAATTACAATAGACTGTACATTGCCGTAAAAGTAATTTCCAGGAACTGTAAGCAGCCCAATTTTTCCTTGTAGCAGCAGCATCATATGGGGAATAAGTCGCCAAATATTTCACGATGATATAAGAACATACAGTGTTGAGGTATATGATTTTATATTATTAAACAGCGAGGTCGAGGTTAAGGCTTGGGTAATGCCCTTTCAATGTTCATTTCTTTGTAAATAATTCATTCTATCTCTTGAATTTAAAACACAGCAACAAATGTAAAACCTAAAATTGATATTCATGGTCATGAATTAATGATACTGAATCAACCTTATTTGCTCGCAGTATGGGTTAAATCAATCCCAACATGAATTGATGTGTTATGTTAATGAACATCATACACTGAATGTTGAACTTCACCTGTACATGGCGGGCAAGGTTTACTGGGCTAACAGGAGTCGTATCCTCATACCCAGGGGGCTAGGTGCACACTTCCCATCAGTGGTAATACAGAGAGGCAAACTTAGTATGGGGAGAATGAGTTTTTTGTGATTAACCTAACTGTAGTCTAGTAAATTGGTGCCAAACAGTAACAGCAGTTGGCTAACTGTTGAAGTAGGGTGGTAACTGAGGCAACCACAACAGTTGTTCGGTCTTAAATGATATGCGCTCCGTGCACCCAGATTTGCCAACTTGAGAGGCAGCAGGACTTTGTAAATAACTATGTTGCGATGGTGATTATTAGTCCATGTTCCGAATTAATGGTAATACCGGCACTGTGTGTACAAGGATTTGTGCTCAAAAGGCAGCCAAGATTTTACTGTTGTGGTGATAATTATAAGTCCACATTGTGAAATCATGTTGGTCGCATTTATTATGTCGTGTCGGCTGCCATATGTTTCTTGGAGGTGTAAAAGCAGTGCATGAGGTATAGGAAGGCAGAGAGGGGAAATAATTGCACATAGAACTCCATGGCTTACTCTTTACCGTCCGTATGTTTAATCAGTTTGTTTGTGTGAAGAGACCATTTAAAAGGTTAGCTGTTTGATAGGTTACAAGTAATCATTTTTGTTGAAAACCATTAAGCCTACATGATGCTGATGTGACTGCAATCAAGATCAATTGGCCCAAGTGTTCCGAAACACAGAAAACGGCACGTGTCGGTATTCCGAGATCTGGTGGAGAGATCAGTCGTAGACGGATGGCATGGTTGCTATCGTCCGATGATGTTTTGAACATGCATTCCACGGTATGCATCATTTGGAAACCGGTGATATTTTTGGATGTCAATTTCGGTGAGAGCAGGTATCGACAGCAAATGTTATGGAACCGTGTAAAGTTCCCAGATTTGTGTTTCTGCTTTTCTCTGTTAAGACCCCACAGATGTGCCAGTATTTTTAGATGGCTCTTATCTGGTCCAGAGAATGCACTTAATCAGGTCAGTAAATAAATGTGCATCAAATCAGTTCCTAAACCATGGACCTATTTTTGTCATGTCAGAAGCGTGTCATATTGCACAAACCATGCAGCATTCATGTGAAGGGTTAAAAATGTTGGTTGAATATTATCATAGCTTGCACCAGGATGTCACACAGTTTTGGTAACTGTGAAGTGAACAGGTGTCTTAGCTGCGGAAACAACAATCGTCATCTTAAAGGTAGCTGGCACTAATTATTGTTGCCTCCCCACCCTCCGTTGGATGCTGTCAAGTTTTGTAATTATCGACAGTTTCTTTACGGAATCAGATGCGGCTTTGAAATTGCACTCTTTGTCACTGGTGGTGTCCAACTCCAAGGACAGACTGCGGGAGTGAGGTTCCATGGGGTCGTTAAGTTACGACAAAATTGTGCATTCTTACACATTGTTATTAACGAAAAACAATATAAAAGCCAGTAGGGGCAGTGCTGTGGTGAACCGTACCCTACTAGGAGGATAGTTCATCTGTTGTAGGGGTTGAGCGATGCATAGTGATTTAAAGAGCTACAATTAAATTCCAATTAATTTGCATGATTGGCTCCCGGTGGTCAAGTGACCCGATGTAGCAGAATTGTTGCAATTTTTTGTGCATGTAGCAAATACTCGGGATGGGTTGAGTTTCTGCTCCTGCCATTCGCTGTAACTTTATATTGGTTGTCACACTGTCAGATGCTGGAAAGTATGGTATGCGTGGGTGTACTGTGTGTGTCGTGTGTACAAGTTTGTGTTTGCAATGTTATACAGTGTGGGTATGGGGTGTAAAGTGTGTGTGTGCATGTTTGTGGAATATTTGCGTGTATATGCGAGTGCTGTGCATGCATGTAGGTACAATTGCATCTTAATGCTAAAGGCAACAGAGTGGACATTTAGCTGCCATTTTTAATGTCAGAATCATAAACATTCATCAGAATATATCACACATTCAAAATAATTTTGGTTACAATATATCATTCAGTAGCACGGTAATCTTTGCCATTAAAATAGCCTCTTACAGTCTCACTATTTTTACACTCTAGCGTGCTAGCCGTCCATGGCACGCTTATGAGACTGATCATTATTTTGTCATTTTGTTGTGTGCCAACATCCTCACTCAGTGTCCTCCATGCTTCATTCCCTGTGAAAACAAACAGTGCAGCCAATAGCAGCAACCTCTTCCCACTCACTCCAAAGAGAGCTTTCTCATTCTTCATGTTGGATGATGCAGTTGGGTCTTTAGGTAATGCCTAAGCTACAGGCTGGAAGAGCGCATCATGAGATGGCAACTGCAGCAGCTGTAGCTCGCATTTTGAGTAAGCATACTCGGATTACTAGATTCACTATCATAGTGGTGGGTCCTTCTTTTGCTGTCCCCTCTCGCATGTATTATAGGATCGTCACTGTCAGAATACTGAAAACAGATAGGGACTGACCAGAGGCTAGTTTAGACCAATCCCAGAATGCATTGCACTGAACAAAATACTTACTGTACTTTACACATATCAGTTATTGGGGGAGGGGAAATGGTTAAGAACTCTCAAATTCCACAAGACAAAGGTCATGTTGCACATTCTTTTTCTCTACTAATAGTCTGGGGTTTGTGTGTTTGGCTAGTCTCAGCATTGCATCACATGACCTTGTCAGCATGCCTGGAAAAAGTGGGGAATTTGGGAATGTCATTCCCGGGAAATTTTGCTATTTGGAGGGGAATTTTTGACCTTAAAATAAAGAAATACATAAGAATTAAAGGGAAATTTTGAAATCTTGGAAATTTTGCTATCTTAGAGGGAAATTTTGATCATATTCGCCGGAAATTTTGCATTTTTTACAGCCCTGCTTGTCAGAGTGCAATTTCCTCATGCATTATGGGATTGGTGTAACATCCTGTGTGGACTAACTGTCAAGTAAGTCTGGCATATTGGAAGCTACACTCTGTTTAGTCCCAGTGCGGCTGTTGGACACTTGTTGGCTGGCATTTTGTCCCAATTTCCGGGTATTGGATGATATCGTGTCAGATTGCAAAGTTTGTGTTATTAAAACCTGTCATGTAGCTAATACAGCTTTGCAAGGAGAAAGAAACTTTTGTAACTTTGCATTCACTTTTATGTTGGTGTGTCAATATAGGGATGTGGATGGGGTATATTAAACTAGACTGAAGGCTGAATGACCAGTGACTAAGGTATTATATTACTAAAGTCCTACAGCACTGAACTGTGCCACAACTTAAAGCTAACGGTTAACTGCTAGACCCACCTGGCCATAAGTGTCCGTATTAACTGTGTGCATTGCTGAATCAGACTTAAAACAACACTCACTCTACTAAGTTTACACTAGATATACATTAGGCTTAATTAGCAGGCCTCAAACTTAATGGGTGGATCCCAATAAGAACAACTGTGAATGCTATCGATGACAAAGCATGTTGCAGTTTGCATTCTGGCTGTAGGGCTCCCGAGTATGACGAATCTTCTTATTTTTGTAGCTGTAAACTTCTCCAAAGGGATGTATGTGTATTTTCACTTTCAGTTGTAGAACAAAAAGCAAGTGATTGCCACCTACCGTGCATTGTATCCAGAATAGAAAATTAGGCCTTAGGCCAAAACAGCCTGTGACAAACTAATGGCCAAGTGTCCATAGCACCATAATGTTAAAGTTAAAACTTTGGACCCACTGATTTGAAATGTTAGTGGCTTGTCTTATTTTATTATTTGTTATAGTAAATGCAAATTACTTGGTGCAGTGATGCATGATGGTTAGCACATGTTTTGCAATGCATGATGGGGGATAACTGGAAACTAAAATGCATGATTACAAAAGGAAATGTTGTGTTCTGTGATATTTCTTAGAAGTTCCGATAGTCTTTGTAGCGGCAGTTTTGAAGGGTCACGAACAGGCTAACTAGGCTTTTAGAATGCCTCTGCATCCAAAAGTCTAAACAAGGATGGAAGACAAATGTACTGAAATATAGAATGATAAATCATGGAAGTGGGGGTGATAGAAAATTGGCATTCCAATTTAGTCTGATAATGTTAGATTCTTTTATCTCTTTGAAGCAAAAAATGCAATAGATAACAACAATGCATGTTTCCAAATGATGGACATGAAATGAATAGAAATTGGTTGATGTAACAGCAACAAGAGGTATGCTTTGAAGCATGCCACAAAAGAGGGACGTTGCTCAAACAAAGCCAACAGTGTTGGACTCGGCAAATTTTGTGTGGATTGTCAGGTTACGGAGAGTGCGAGAAGAATTAAATATTTTGGCAAGTAAAGATAGCTTCCGTGATTTATGACTATCAGTAAATTTTTTGCAATTGCAGGCCTCATCACGTCCGTGTTAATGGGCTGGAGACAATAGAGTTATTGCAGGACTGTTTCGGCATGCGGGTTTTCTGGTGATGTAATTTGTGTAAAGCCCAAAAAGGTAACACATGTGGGTTACTGTTACTGTCCTCACTTGGTTCTGGTGATAAGGTAGATTGTAAGGGTTCAGGTGCATTCCCAGGAATTGAACCAATAACCTATGTGTAATGTATTCATAGTCTCAGTGCTCTGGGCATAGTTCAGTGATTCATGTATTGACCCACTGTTTTCTTGTTAGGAATCATAAACCCTATATTGAGTTTGAGAAATGGAGCCTATTGATATCTGGGTATGAATGATGATACCCAGAAAGCAAAACGGCTCAACTTTTAAGCCCACAATTGTATAATTAGTTGGACATAAATGTTGGTGTCCTGGAGTAGATACTATGGCAACTCTTTGTATATACTTTCAAAATACATGTAGTCCTAGGCATAACATAAGATAACAAACTAGTATAAGCGTACTTCACGCACACAATGATTGGCCATTAGTGGGGTCCTTGTCTTACCGCAACATCAGTAACACCCACTTTTGTATGCGCGGATCTGTCATTTGGCTTCTAATAGGACCTCTGAACACCAATACTTCTGTCTGCACATCATCATCCCATCTTTGCCAACCCCTGTAAAGATTGCAGAGGTGTCTGTAGTATACACTTCTGCACCCTATTGCCATTGTTTAATTGGTCTGTTTTGGTTAGGAGCTCTGTGTTGTGACTTTTTGCCAAGTGCTTTTCTGTCAAATTTATGATGCCGCGCAGTAAACTCTAAGTTGTCGGTTTCGATTCAGTTCGGCAAGAAGTGTGGTCCATTCTAATTGGGTTATTTGGACGAGTGTATTATATTAAAACTTAAGAATGCAGTCAGTGTTACGGGGTTCTGTAGGTATTGCAGGAAATTCACTCGTGGAATAGAAAGTTAGTTCTTGTAACTTTTGATTACAGGAATCAGTTTACCTTTAAGGTTGATAATAATAATTGTGGGCCGCCAGCATAGCTGGCAGGACCACTTTGCAATCCGTATGTGTATGTATGTGTGTATGTGTCACTAAAATGTTAAGTTTTTTATGGAGCGGCCCACAGCTTATATTCTTTTAATATAGTGAGCATTAAAGCCGAGAACCGCCAAATTCTAGTTTACAAATTGTTGTTATCAACATTTAAAAAGGTAAGCAAGCATTTCTTACGAGTTATTAGTTTTAACAAATCGTTCAACTCTCCATGTCAGTTCTTTTCCATTTTCCTTCATGTAAGTTCTCTTCTTTTAGCAAACTTGTGTATAGGATTTAGCCTATGCCAAGGGAGCCCTCTGTAGTTCTCCTTGAACATTAGTATGCATTCTTTTCTAGTGAGGATTCAGACTACAGTAAGTTAGGTGGCTAGGCTAGTAACTTTACAATCAACTGGAAAGATTGCAAATAATGTCATCTGTCATCTAAATCATTTTCATCTTTATGTGGAGAGAGATGTTTTCAGAAGATAAAAACTTCAAAATTGTATGCATTGCTCAAATACAACAACACTCATCACAGTCAGCCACTGATGGCTTCGGCCGATGTAATGGAGCTCAAATTTCACAGCTAATAATCTAATTTTGGTATTTTCTATCAGAGTCAACTTAATTTCATTTTCCATATTTTCTGTTTGATTTTAAAAAACAGCACCGGCGGATAGATATCAAACGGTGCCGTTGACCTCACTATAGGCCCTCCTCCTGAGCTAGACTAGTTAAAAAATAGGGCAAGTTTTGGACAACCCCTTGGTCAAATACCTACCTCGATCAACAGAAATAAGAGTTTTTATCCGATCCGTCTGTCAGCAAGATCTCTTTTTATTGGTAAGCCGAGGCTCTCCTATAGGGATTTCACAGTACAGCGAAACTTGTGTGTTTTCTTTAGGAATCGGGGATGCAAGTTTAGTACTGGGTCGCGTGCAGTCTTGTTATGTCCGCAAATAAGGGGGCGTGGTGGAAGTAAGCGTTAAAGTGCTAAAATTTATTCTTTAGTATCGTGTTTAAGCCCTCATGGGATTGGATGCGTAGATGCTCAATTTAGGTGAAGTTGTTCTTCTTCATGCTATAGGTGAGAAATGAGGAGAAATTTATTTTCAGTGAAAGCATCAGCGGATTTTTTTTTTGGGTGAAAAAATGCTGGTGTCAAGCATAGCAAATATTGGTTCCCTGAGGGGGCATCGGAGGTGAGCACAGAAAGCCGACAGGTTAAATGGCCCATTATTGCAAGGGCACTGGTGATTGGCTGGGGTTAAGTTGTCATTATGAAAGGCTAGTTTTGATTGGTTTGGTCATTACTAAAAGGTGAATATCCATAGCATGAGATGTGTACTTTTGTGTGAGTATAAGGTAAGGGATTACCTGTACTTTAGCTTGGTGAATCAATATGGTAGGTTATCATCAATGCCCAGTTAGCTAGCATACCATACTATACTCTTTTGTGCATGGTGGAACATTCTTTTGCCACTTATATTCTATTTTGTCAGCGGGAGATGATCCTAGGGTTGCCTTATGACCTTGATCTTCCCAAGTGTTATTTAAGTGTGCTTTATCAAAGGTCACGTTTCATCTTATGGTGAATAAAGTATAGTCTCTGATGATAATAATACATTGCAATGTGGACCCTGCACATAACTCTAATGTTCCACGGCAGTCATTTTCTGGCCTTAACAATGTGTAAATCGTACTTGTGGAGTATGTTTTTACATTGACCAGAAAGCATTATATTGAGTTATTAGAAAGAAATACTTGTTTTATTTGAGCATAAGACAACCTCAAAGCAATCTTGTTTATGTCATTTTAAACATCACTGGTTGAACATCTTTTAATGAATATATGCCTTTAGTAATGATAGAACCAATCAAACTATAGTATTCCTGCATCTCAGTTAACTTCTTTTTAACTATCCTTTGATCTAGCCATAAAAGTAAAAAAAATTAAAAATCATCCCAAAATTGCTCAACTCAACACATACAGTGGCATTCATTCAGTATAATTTATTAGTTACAATTACATGTATTCCTGTAAATAATCCCATGCCCATTATAAACAGCACCTCAAAATTGCCTGCCCTATTATCTCAATAAGGTTATCCTTCAACTCTGTTTTCATCTCCAAATTGTGTATTCTATAGTTCATCCAGTGTGGCCTCCTCTTAACCTATATTCAATTGAAACTGTAGTCAAAAACAACTAGAATTTAACAAGGTGTGACACTTCTTTGATTTGCAACAAACCTCTGATTACCAGGCAATTCTGCTGCTGTATACTGTACTTTAGTGCACTTTCATGTTTTTCACTTTCTGTGTGGATGAGCCACCAGTGAAGCATTCCTCATTGCCATCCAAAGGGACTAGATAATGGCCTAGGTGTCTTGAGAATCCCCTAAGATGTCACTCCAAGTGTGGCTCATCCATTTGTTCCCGTCATCTCCACTGTCTTCAAGAAAGTTGTTGCACTTGCACAACAGTGCAGATCAAGAGAGCTTGTGGCCTAGTTTTGTGAACTCTTCACCAGTTGTGATTTAGTTTGATTTACTGTACCGCATTATTTAGTTTTGAAAATGTGGTGCTATTTTGGTGCAATACTCTTCAGAATGGAAACATTTTCTTACACATTTCTTTCACACAGTAACTGAACATCTTAGTGAGGGATAAGTGGAAAAACTTACTTGAACCATGTATATTTTGAAATGTTGAATCACAAGTCCTGACTCAGAGAAACTTTTCATGAACATCCAAACTTTTTTTGCCAAAAAATATCCAGCAAAACTCTGAAAAGGGACTCTAGTATATTCTTAAAGGTCATGTAGAGAGGCACTTTCCTTGATGACAATTTCTTCTTATTCTAACCAGAGTCTCATCCTTGATTTAGTGAAATAGGTTAATTATGAAGAATGAAAGAACACAGGTTTGATGGTAGTAGAAAGTTGTAGCCATTCATTTAAATGCCTTGCCTATTTATTTAATTGACTTAAAACATCCTTGAGAAAATAACTTTCATGCATTTTTGGGTTGGTAAATAAGTCAAACTGCTGACAAGTAAGCATTCTTTCAACTTGAACTTCATAATAAACTTACATCACTAAATAAAGGATGTGCCAGATTCGACTAATAAGAAATTGTCATCAAGGCAAGTGCCTCTTTTATGACCTTTAAGAATATACTAGTGCCCCTTTTCCAGAATTTTGCTGGATTAAAAAAAAATAGTCAATCTGACTATCTCTTAAAGTAATAATACATCAAAAATATGAGATGCAAAAAAAAAATCAGAAAGACAAAGGATCATCATATGTCGCAAGTCATAGATCATGTCTTGGCTGTTGCCATGGCAATGCCATCAGCATCATTTACAACACTGCGGATGCCAAGTGCATCCCCAATGGATTTGTCATCATCATCATTTTCTTCTTGTTCTTCATCTTCTTCAAGACAAGGTTCTGTCTCGGTATGCTGGCATGCCAGTGTGCCGAGATGATGCATGGAAGAAGTGGTATCTATATAGGAGTCCAATGCATGATGGTATGCGGTGGAGAAGAGGAGGTGGCTGGTGCCCAGTGTCTCTCGGCTTATTAGATGCTACTCATGTGTATTATTATACTGCCAGTTTGAATTGAGCCCCTGGTAATTTCAGGATTAAAGGCACTATCAGTGATTTGATAAATCAGAAAATTGAAAAAATCATCAAAATCAGATTTTTCATTTTTGTAACAAGTACAGGTATCCTAACATAGCCTGCAAATAATAGGACCAGAAGCAACCCAATAAGAACACAATTGGAAATTTCAGTCATTACAATCCGTACGGACACTTACTGCAACGCGTAATTCAATGGAGATTCGTATCTTTGAACACTGCTGTTTTCTTCCTTTTCTGTCAATTCTTCAGTCGGAAAAAGTAACTTATGAGAATTCTACAGACTTATCCTTCACTTTCAATCTATTCCTGCAAATTTCAAATATTTTCACTCTTTCGGATAAATCACTGATAGTGTCTTTAAATGTTCCCATTTGTTTTCTGTGAGTTCTAAGCATAATTAGCAGTGCCATTATTCAAGGAACAATGCCACTAATTCAGTCCATACTGCTTGAGAACTTAACATAGCATTTTTTTAAATCATGGTCAATTCCAATTTATTTTGTTATTCTGTTAATAATTTATTCACTTGTATTTCTGTTACTGTCAGTTTGAATTACTTAAAATGACATTCAGAAAGTAAGGAGGATATTGTCAATTAATTTTTCTGGATTGCATTCAAGAAATCTTCTTATTCGACATCAAAATCGGGCCGATTATGAGTAAGGCCATAGGAGGCACATTGTACAATATAAGGTCAACGTTAGGTCATTGACAGACCGGTTTCCATTTTTAGCACATTTTTAAGAAAGAACTCTTGCCCTCGCTTATAAATCAAAGAATAACCACCAAGAAAACCAAATGATGCGCCCAGACGTCTTTAAGAAGAAATGGATTCCCCCAAGAGATGCAGAATGCATTCCTAGGATGATAATTCCTGCTCATCATCCGGCCTATTTCGCCATTAAAATTATGACAAGGACCAATGCGGGTTGACGTCAATTATTCCCTTTATTAACACACTGACGGATGAGTGCGGG
Source organism: Ophioderma brevispina (assembly GCA_023653785.1). NCBI lineage: Eukaryota > Metazoa > Echinodermata > Ophiuroidea > Amphilepidida > Ophiodermatidae > Ophioderma > Ophioderma brevispina. The sequence goes on along the minus strand of JAMKCH010011812.1, from coordinate 34,728 downwards.
GTCTACAGCATTGTATTCTAACAATGCCATTGCTACCACTATACTCTAGTTAGGTAGTTCAACAGCCTGCAGGAGTATGTATTAATGACCAATGATGTATGGGGAATCAGAAGGTAACTGACAGAGGGCTCCTCCTTTCTTAATTTGCAAGTATGTTTCTTAGATTTCCCAGGAGTATCTTGGAGGATGTCTTTGAGACAAGTTGTCCCAGAGAAAATCTTGACATTGAGTGTGATTAGGGCATAAGTGTGCATGGCACATGCCTACTAATTAGTTTACTGAAATTGGGAGAGAGGGTATGTTTCTAAACTCTTTAGATGTTGTTGCAATAAAATGTTAGGAGTAAAGTACATCTGATGCGGATGTTGACATTTTTGTAAGACATTCTTCAAATCAAAAATGGAAGTGCTTTGGTAAAATTGCCCAGTGTACCCTTGAAGTTGAAGAGTTCATTTTATACTGTACTGGCCTGTACAGTATAAAAATCAGTAACTTGTAATCTTAATTTTATGCCTCATATTTTCAGCCAAGAATTACAAATCAAATGCCCTTCGGATAATTCCATCCACATTTTCAACATTGAAACCAAGGCTTCTTTGGCATCCGATGAAAACTCTGGTGCCAAACAGTATCATAACCTGTTGCGTACCATATGCCATGTCGTCGCGCAGCATAGACTTGGCTGACGGACTTGACTTCTTTAAAATCTTATCTGTCGGAGATTCTTCCATCTGAGAATGCCAAGTCGCTGCCCAAGCGCGATTCGCTTTCACCAGGTGCTCCTTCACAACTTTAACACTTGATACTGAGTTTAAAATTTGTCTGGCTAATATTTTCACATTTCTGGGTAAGAAATGCTGACACAAATCTACACAAGTGTAAGCTGTAATTTTTGCAGTGGTTTTATTTTCGTGAAATTCACAAATCAAATTAAACACTTTATAAGTAGACTCACAAAAATGTATTCATGCAAAGGAATTCAGTTATACTCATTACAGATTCGGTAAAAATGTGCAATTTAACAAAAACTGAAAATTGCAAAATTATTTATTCAAAAGTAACAGGAATTGTTTTTAAAAATCTGTATAAAGTTGTTATCTCCTGAAGCATTTGAGTGTTCAGCTAGAGGTGAAATGCTTCTTACCCTGATAGCAAGGCAAAGTTTTCAACAATTTGCTTGTACTGTTGGCAAGATAAACCTGTAATTCATAACTTGTTAAAAATAGAATGCTCTATTTAAAAACTAGCCAACTTGGCCTTGGGCTTAGGGGTGGATGTAAAGGTAATCTCAGGGGCCAACAAATACCTGGCAAATCCCATAGAGGAATGTGAGATGTTTCTAATTGTATCAATGCAAATCATATGTAACATTTGAGGTTGGATGGTTATAAACTACTGATGAGAATGACAATTTATAGGAAAATATTATTTTCAATAAGGCCCAAGTAAAAAATAATAAAAATAAATATTGTATCAAGTTTAGCCTTAGGTCACTCTAGCATTCATTTCTGATTCTCATTCAAATTGAAATCCTACAGTTTGGATGAGCCTGTTTTGCTCTCATAATTTCTGGAATTTGTCCATGTTATTGCTTTCCTTTCAAAGTGTTTGCTTTTCCTCATATCTTCATCATTGGATATGTGACGCTGTTGCCACCACAGCTAAATATCTAGGCCCTTCAAGACTCACCAGTTGTGGTAACCGGTCAGCAGAGCATCCTAACCTTTATTGCATTTGATGTCTTGAAACCATACCTGTAACTTAGGGTGTTCAAAGGTGGCATTAAAGTACGCCTACCCTTTGTGAACCTGGCATATCTCTGTATAAAGGCAATCAATCCTAATTGCGCTGGTTATGTCTTTGAATTCCACTTCCATTTTATCCAAATGTCAAAAGTCCTTAATCATTATGGTGTGTTTATTATTGCGGTCTGGGTAGCTTTCGCCCTCTCCTCTCGGGTGCTAAGTTTACGGCAAATTTACATCCTCCCTTAGAGTAGAATATTTTCCATTTTACAGATTGTTATTAATTAGATCCATATTGTGTGGAAAAGTATCAAAACACCACAGAATTGTTGGTGAGTCAAAAGGTTACGTACATCATCGGCAGGAATGGTTAGAACAACGTGCTGATCCAAATGATGATGATGATGATGGTCAGATTGAGATCCTTTCTTTGGGTTAATTCTCTGCATGCTTCTTTACTTTGTAAAATCAACTTCAGCTCATCATAATTTGTATTTATCAAAAGATGGTAAACAGTAACATGGGTATTATTCTTAATTCAAGCTATCTGATCCTGAAATCGATAGTATTCGATGATAAATAAAAATGGGCACCAAATTTTGATTACAGAGGTATTGATTCCATTGTAGATTGTTTAATCGCACAAAATGGTTAACACCAATATCTTCCAGAGGGGTGTCGGGTATCATAAGCATGCCCGGAGGTAATGTCATCTCTCCTATCCGTCTCAGCAATGCCTCTCCTAATGCTCCAAGATGCTTGCATCTTGTTTGGCATTCCAACCCCCTTTACCCAAGTCGTGTGGGTTAACCAGTGTTGTATAAACTCATAACATCTGTCGGAAGGAAGAGGAGAAAGTAAGGAGTTGGCCATACTTGTGTATCTCATGGAATGTCTTAGGGTAGACAACCCCTCCCCCCAAAAAAAAATAAATTAAGAATATAGGAAGGACTTAGAAGTGCACCTCTTTTGTAGATTTTTAGTGAGACCCAAACAAATTGTGCTCTTCAGCCTAAAATCATTAATCTTAACCCCCCTGCAGATTCCAGTTAGTCTCTGAGAAATTAAGAATTTTGTAATTTGTGTCTGTAGGGTAAACCGACAAATTAGAAATATAGCGACCTATGAGAAAATGCAATACAAACATATGACCAACACCAAAACATGCCATCAAAATCGACAAATTATGGGAATAAGGTTCTGAAATAAAATTCCCAAATGTGCCTTTAAGTATTTAAATACAGCTTGGATTAGGATTATAATTCACGTCTAGGATTTAGGAATAAATTAAATAGTTTACATTAGAGTAGCATAAGTGCATGGATGATATCGATATGGGCCCTGGTAGTCACTTGTATTCCTGTCCTCTTTTCAGGGCCTCCTGTTTATGCTCAACCAATGTTACATAGATTGTACTGGTACAAGGAATATTATCCAATGCTGTCTCGTTTGCTGAGTATTTTATTTCATTTCTGGCTTGTGATTGAATTATCGTTCCCAATTCAGCTGATGTTTTCTTGGCGAGTCAACATACGCAAACAAAACTTGACGATTGCGGTCGGGGGTCGTGCATGGGCAACAAGCATTCAAATTAGTAAAAAATTGCATTTTCATACATTTTTTGTGTGTCATTTGGGTTGCTTGTTCACTTTGCCATCAAAGATTGGATTAAATTATTTGACAATGATTTTTTAATGGCTGCTTACCCCAGGTAGGTGATGATTTAGTGAGATATGTTTGTCAATTATTAGAAGGGAAGATGGTATTAAAGGTAAAAGCAATATGTTTGCCTTAAAAATACATTCTTCCATTTACAAATGGTAGATTGAAGATGGACAAGCCAGGGACCTTAATTTGTTGTGAGGACAGCAATGTTGCAGCACAAACGTTCCGTCTGTATTGCATGGCGAAATTGAAGGAAGCTAATAGCTTGTTATTGAAATCTATTTTCCCTGATAAAAGAAAAATAGTGTAAAATTATGAACTGTCATACCTCATCACTGTAATTATTAGTATTGTGTGTAAAGAGTATAGCACACTGGTATACTGGACTAAATGTTGTTGGAAAGATAATAACATTGCCACCCTCCAAATAAAAAAAACATTCTTTTGTAAATTGTATCTTCCTCTGTGCTACCCCGGAGGTGTGCAGGGCACGAGGGTCTGATTTCAAGTTCAAGAGTGGTGTCAATGGGGGTAAAGTGGTAAACAAAACAAGGAGAGGCGAGACAAACAGTCTACAGTATTTCATGGGTTGCAGATGGGGCAGGATGAAATCTGAGGCGTAGAATCTCCCTCCCCATTGACGACTTTTTTCCCCTGAAGATGAGGGCATTAGTTCAAAGTCACCACATACGGGAATAGGCAATGGTGTAGAGTAGGTTTCTTTAACCCTTCATCAACCTCCGCTGATACCAAAATGGAAACCAATATTGCAAGGCCAATCAAGAAATGTGTCCGTTTTGGGATGAAAATAAAGTTGGCTTTGATGCTCGCATTAGAATGTAGCGAGTACTAACAGGCTAAATTTTAGGAACATGATGGCCTAAAGACCCCAAGGGAATAAGAAATGGCATTGTGTGAGATACTTTCGTTCTTGACTTGGGCCGAGTCGTTATAAAGCGTGGGTACCGATTTGGTTAAGGGTGATGAGAGGGGGAAGAGCAACATGTGAATTTGATCATAATTTGGCCTGGAGGAACGTAACCCTCCTGATCCAAATTTGAACTTGACACCCCTGTGTTGAATTATGATGAAGTGGCGTGCCTCAGTGCATGAAAGTGTGCAAGACACGCTGTCCCCAAATCTAGTCCGAAGACTCTGTGGTGTCCTGCACTACCTGGACTAAACAAACCATTGTTCATTTCTTGTTCATCCCCAAAGTGGTGTTTGACTACTGTTGAGGTTATTCCACGCTACCTTATCATTGTTTCTTGAAACTTAGTGCTGTAGTTAAGGTTTTCAACCTTAATAGGTAGATTACTTCAGATAGTAAGCTCAAACATCACCAAATCTCAGAAAAGCCTGGAATTAGCTGGCAGAACCCCTTCCTTCGCTCACGGAAGCAATCGTCAGACACGTTCAAAATGGAGCGTGCCGACCCGGTGAGGATGCTCAGGAATTGTGGTGATAATTTGACCCCCAGATAAAGCACCTTTGACCTTGCCTTGGGTGGTGGCTGACTATTTGTATTATCCAGGGACAGTAGTGTGAGGGTTTCATGTACTATCAAGGGTGAAGTTATCAATGAAAGCTATCTTGAGTAGACGTGTGCTTTGTTAACCAGTGGCAGGTCACAACCAAGATTCCTTGATTATAACTATTGTCAAAACTTCTTTAAAAGATGGGTTTTTGGCCCCCACATCATGTTGTAGAGGGCCAATATGATCATAGAAATGCCTGGATGGATGTCTACATGGGCAGAAGAACATTCATTAATCCACTCTAGCGACTAAACTGAATGTGAACTTTCAATGTGGCATGGTGATAGAACATGGTGAGCATGTGCTGTTTACTTTTTGTTTAGGTTATGAATATTAATGAGTTCATTTGCATATTTTCAATAAAATGTGATTAAACCGTAGTTGTGGGGTCATCTTAATTACGCACTGCCTAATTCTTGTTAATGTAGGATTTAGTATGCATTAAAAGCACTTGAAGATGAGCACAAAATGTTCAGTCTTGAAATCTGTGAATTCGTAGGTGTTCTTGCAAATGTAGGGAAGTAATGCTGCTGAAAAGTTGTAATAGCATTGTTATAATGCTATCATTCTAATAGCAGTGTATTGGATGGCAGAGGTGAACTTAATGATTTTTATCTGGTACTGAGTATTTTTTAAGGGTGTCCTTTATACATTTTGTGTCAGTGTGTATGTGAACATGTGTGAGTATGGATACGTGCAGTCTGCATGTAATTGCCTTGTCTGTGTGTCTGAACAGTTTGGTCTTTAAATTGGTGTGTGTTTGAAGAAAATAATTATCAAGGCACAAGCTTCAAGTCTTTTGTGCGATTAGTTGCTTCTGTGCATAGTAGATGCACCCTGTACATTCAACCCCAACCTGAATTAATGTTTTCAAATGTTGCTGGGAAAATTCTCAGTGTAATCACAACTGCAGATGTTGTGTCATATCATACTCTCATTTTGTGGTCAATTCTAAATATCAACAGGACAACAACATCAGTAAGAATTCAATACTAGTGATCTCATTGCTTGAGATGACTCAAAGATGTATAATGGAATGAAGTACTTGGCCCAAAACCATCTTAAACCACTATGTAGATTACCTGCAAAAGACATCCCTGACAAATAGAGATGAACATTGATGAACCACTAATTGAAAAAATATGAGCGAGTGATATAGGGAAATCTGCAACTGAGTGACAAGCAATCAAAGAAGAAGAAATTGGAGCTTCCCGTGCTGTTGGACTTTCAGTTTTCGATTTGCCACTGATCTATCTATGTTGGGGTGTTGATCTGGGATCTGTGTCACAGGCAAGCAACGCCACGTGCAAATGTCATTGTCATTCCATTGTTTCACACTAAACGGTCTGCCATGCAGACATCAAGGCTGAAGTGATGCCAAAAGTACAGCGCAGAGACACTGAGTGTGGCGCAGTGTTGCCAGACAAGATTTATTGGATGTAATTAGCGCAGGAGCTCTCTTACTTACAGTGGGGATATTTGGATGACAGGAGAAATGGAGCCCAATTGGGTGTAAACTGCAGGTACTTTGCGCACTTTGGGCTTTTGACAGATCTGGTTTAGCAATAACATGTACTACCAGGATGTTGAGGATGTGTAACTGTTAATTTTTGGGTGCTTGACCGCATTCTGGCACATAGAGTTGTCTGAGCCATGATCAGTTTGGGGAAACAGTTGGTGTGTCAGAGTGAAAAATGATGTACAAAATCCCCTCCATGCCACCAAATGATGAAATAAGATTATATGAAATGCAAACGTGTTGCTCACAGTCAGACTCTCTTCAAGGTATAGGTAAAACACAGCTGTGGTGTATTATCTTGAAAAAAACAAGGAGATTGAAAATTGGAAATTTTACATGTGGACAGGAAAAATAGCAGAAAGATTAATATTCAAATGCCCCTGTACCAGAATCTTATCTTAAGCATATTTATCATTTGTGGTATTCGATCTGCATCATTTAACCTAAACTTACAGACATCTTCAACTGGGAAACTTTTTTCCTGTGATGAAAGAGCAGTCAGATGTCAGTAATCTATTGAAGCAGCCATCCATTCCAAGTTTGCCTGCATCTAGTTGCCATGGCAACAGATGCCTCCAGCAGTTGACTCCGAAATTCCATACATGTCATTAGCTCATCATAATGTCCTTAAATAGAACAAAATCATAATGTATGTATAGGTTGAGACCCTACTTCTGCTGAAAGTGGTCGAGCGTTATCTTATCTGACCAAGTAGTTTCTATTCTTTTTCCATTTAGAGGAATTTTAAGTTATCATCTTTGGCGTAAACATGTAGTTCGTAGGGATTTTTCCCCCATACTTGGAAAATGGAGCAAAATCAAGGTTAAATTTCTCAGTTCTCCATATTGAAGAAAAACAGAGGCAGAGTGATAATAGAAAACCACTTCTTAGTTTTTGGTCAAAAGGGTCTCAAGGAAAAGTGGTCTGTGTCGCCATGGGGATTAGGTATTGTTTGTTATCAGTTAAAATGTGATAAAAATGGGTTGAAATTGGATAATGGCATCATAGTGCACCAGGGGAGGTGGTCCTTTGGTTTGTAAATACTTTCCATCCAATAGAAGGGATGATGGCAGTGATCCACTTCCACTTTAATTAGCTTAAATGTTTCTTTTTCTTGCTTGTTTACTAATTTATTGAGGAAATAACAGAGCTGTTACCCTTAATGCTCATCATCTGTTAATCATCTTTTACTAGACATTGAACATTAATTTGTGTTAAATATGCTTTGTAAGGCATGTGCCAGTTGACCCCAGTGGGAAAGACTCAAATTTCAAGTTCAAAATCATAATCCAATTCACCTTGGCTGTTAAGTGACCAACCTCAGAGACAACATTGGTCTGTAATCAAATCACTTAAATTGTAACATAAAATTAATGAGATATTTTGATGGAAAAGACAAGATGGGTCTGTGAAGTCCCCCCCCCCCCCGAGGACGGCGAGGAATGCCTTGAATTGGTTGCATCTCAGTTTGGATCCTCTTTTAGCCCCAATATGCTTTGTTAGTGTACCTTGGTACTTTGTCTCGATCAGCACATTGGTTTAGCAGATATTGTATGTTATGAAAATATTTGAATGGTCAGACTGACTAGGTATGAAACTGACACTGATTTTGAATGGAGAATCGACATACCCTTCCACGTTCAGACTTTTGGAAGTACAAATGTCCCATTGGAAACCTTCGTCTTTGAGATCTTTGTTTCTTATACCTTACTCTCTTTTTATTTTCAGGTTGGGGATAGTCTACAGAGGAAGATTCGAATGAGACCAGATAAGGCGCAGCTGGTCAGTCAACATATCTTAGAAGGTATGTGCACAGTGTATACAAGTTCAAACTATTATTCAGTAGGCTATTGTATTTGGAATCTGTGCTTCCTCTGAATCAGAGTATACAATAAAGGGGGCTCTGGATATCAAATGTAGTTACCAGTGGCTGTTCTGTTTGAAATCCTTGCTCCCTCTGTGGAAGACTTTTTAACGTAAAATTTCTGCAGGGCTGGTGTGGAATTCAAATGGAATGGCACATAATAAGTCAAAACTTTATGTGATGATAATCCCACCTTAACCGGGATGTTATTTTATTGAACTTTGTTTCGAACGGTGAACTGTGGTTATGACACAATGTTAATTTTATCATTCAGACATAATTACATTATACCCTTCACACTTACTCTGTAACATGTTTTCATTCTCTAACAGAATAAAGAATATGATAGAAAGTAGGCATGAAGATATAATGAAATTATGTCATTGTTTGTCTCAACTTCAAAGTGCCTGTAGTAGAAGTAAATCCAAAGTTTTGAATCTGGTTTTGTCCCCGTGAACGAGGGTGGCCGGATTTACCTCACACTCACAGCAATCGCCCTTACCCCTCCCTCCACTTTACACAAGTTAATTTGCTGCACTGTACTAAGAAGAAATGCAAAGTTCATCCATTCTTTCATGAATCTATCCTTTTGTATCAATTTATGTACTATGCAAATAATTTATCATCAAAGATCAAAAAAGGTTTCATGCAAACTTAATCAAAATGCATTTTGTATTAGGTTCTGAAGATCTTGAGAACTTGGAGACAAACTATTAAATTAATGTGACCAAGTTGAAGCTGTCCCAAGTAAAGTAGCGTCACTAGGTGGTAGCAGATTGAGTATACTAATGGCGTTATAATTAGCAAATAACCTTTTGACCAAACAAAACAAAGACATGTTGGTAGTGCATTTGTGACATCACACATCACAAAATGTTGCATGTTGTTAACAGTCCTAGCTGGATTGAAGTATTACTAACCACAGAGCTAATGCAATCCGACAAGTAAACGACAGGGAAATCCCACATCATAGGTCATTGGGTCATCGACCCCTTCTCCTGAGTTATGACTCTACGGGTTTGTTTGCATGAACTTGCCATTTTCGACAATGGATAGTTATGTTACGCAGCATATAAGGCACCCTGGTAGTTAGGTGGCGCCAGTCTTTGCAACAAGTGATTAAAAGAATGTACCATCTTCAAAATTTGTCAAAATCATAATTGTGCAGAAAATGGGCCCCATACCGGTCACAAAATCACAAGTCGTTTGAATCCAAAGATCAAAGTCCATGAGTGAATGTGATTTGTATGGTGGAAACTGTCATAGACTCTAAGAGGAAGACGCAGTTTTATGTCAAGGGAGATTTGTACGTTGAGGTTACCGTGGTGACAGATTTGGGCAGATGTCTTTGCGACATGTCGGACACACAACGCTAGTATTTATCCCATCCAATCTCTCAGTGGGCACTTTTTTGTTGTTTTCTAAGTTTTCCACTCCAGCGAGCATGTACACAACCTGAAGCCAAGTGACTTGCAAATAATTTGATCAAGTTGTACACTGTGTTTAAAATACAGACGTTTTGAATTTCTTAGGAAAATATATTTCTGAATTTACGTTTCAATATCGTTTTCTCTCCTGGGTTCAACAACCCGAATATCCAAACCGTAGGTCATGGAACTCTAGGGGAAAAAGATGTTATGATTGTGATAGATTTAACACAGATTTAAAGGACCAAGTTCATTCACAACAGTCATAAATAATTCAGGACAGTGAACTTGGTGGCCACGAATTGGGTTGGAGCGTGCCACTGCATAACATTGGGTCATGTTTGGAGAGCAAGCAAAAGGGAGGGGATTTGGTCACGGTCGGAAGCATGGGCGAAGTGACCTGGAATATGGCGTGTTGTTTTGGGATTAACTTGTCCACAACCCAAAGGTAAAGATGTTCTTTTGGACTTTGCTTAAGATTAGGAAGGTAAAATGAAGTCTGGTCTGCTGGTGTATAAAGGGCATATCTCTTATGTGTAGAAATGAGAGTTCTCTTTATGGATTTGTTGTTAGTTGAGATGGTCTGTATTCTACAAATCCCCCCAGATTCTAAGTCTCAATTTGTGATTCAGTTTGGGTCAAGAAAAAGGATGGAAACTCAACTTTCACAATCCTAACAACTGAATCTAGAAAGATGTAAAGCATGGGAACCTTTACAGAATTTCAGACACTAGATCAAATCATAACTAATGTCTAAATGTAAATCCTGGGTGCATTTTTACATACATTCCTTCTAGTTATTCTAGATAGAACATTTGAAATTTCCTTCACATTTTGAGTTAAAATGGGGATTAAAATACACAAAAACAACCTAAATATAAATTCCGAACCAGTTGTCGTAATCGCCCAGTGTGCGCCCCACAAACCAAGCCTATTCCGGTACATATAATATCCATACAGCTAAGCACAAAAACCACTGCCATTACAATTTACCCCCAAATAGGCATAGTGCCCCTTCAGTCAGGAACGTGCAGCAAAGACCAAAATGTCACCCCTGTGCGTACCTGGGGCCAAGTGTCACCCCTGTGCACACCTTGGGTAACACACGCGTGCCAGTCAGTATTAATTTTCACTCTCAAATCACAGAAAGCCTTTTGCCCTGGGTGACCAGCAGAGACCACTATATTGTCATCGTACGAGAATGCTCTGCCATTAGCCCCACACTATGTGGGATTCACATTAAGGTTCAATAAAGACAGTGCATAAAGACAAAGCACTCATCAGAAGTTGCTGGATTTCTCTCTCTACCCCTATGGCCTTGTTACAGACAGTAATTATCAACTTGTGTTATTTTGGGTGGGCTCAGAACAGCAGGTAGTAAACCCATTAGAGGCAGGTGGGCCTTTTGTGGTACGTTCCTTTAAGGCAGAATTCTTTTTCCTTAAATAAAGGTTTGATGGGTCTTTAATGTCAAGTTCATCTTGCATCATCTTGTGCAAAATGTTTGGTTTGCTGTTTCCTAATCAGCAAGGTTTCAGTATGGAGGTAGTGTTAAATGAGTTGCATTGAAATGTTTAGCTCACTTTTGTTGAGTCTTAATTGCCAGCTGCAAAGACAAACTGGATGAAAAAATGGAGCATGTCGGAGATGTCATCACCAATATTGCTCCTGGAGCATTAATGACCAACACTACCCTGTCCCTAACCCAATTGCCACATATAAGTCCTATAGTCTGTTCACAAGCCTGCAATGTGCATGTTTGTGTTGAGCATAGCAGAGCCTTCTGGCATAGAAGATAACTAACTATTCATCATTGAGCTGTTACTTTTACATAGGATACTCTTTTTATTTGCCTAATTCTGACATTGAGTACAGTTAGGGTACATTATCATTTGTATAGATGAGCAGTTGATGAATATATAAATGTCAAAATATATATTAGATGAATAAGTGAATTTCTTTAGTTCTGAATGACATTTTTTGATAGAATGAATTAGTTGTATTGTTTCATCTTTCCCTTGCGCCACAAAGCTTTCAATCACTGCAATATAATGGGGGACATGATTGTTAACAATTTGAAAGTGAAAAGTAAAGGTCCATTCATACTTCACTGTACTACAGTGCAGTGCAGTAAAAATGGATGGAAACCATCTCTGACTCAACACAGCAGCAGTGCAATGCAATTTGAACTGTGTTGCTGCTGCATTGAGTCAGAGATGGTTTTCATCCATTTTCATTGCACTGCAGTGTGAAGTATGAATGTACATTTCTGTTATAGTATTCTCTTCCGATCTCAGCTTGAACTAACAATTATCTCCTCTTTACATTTGAAAACGGCAGATACACACGTAGACCCTCTGGTCAATGCCACGCATCAGAGACTGAAGCGAGCCAGAATCGAGCGAGACCTGGACAACAAAATCCAGAACAGGCCTGGCCCCTTGGAGTTGATAGAGGGCAACATTCTCAAGACAGATGGTGTCGTCGATCAAGCTGTTAAAGGTACGTGTACAGACATTCTCATCTCCCATGCCACGGTTCAGTTTTTCACCTGACAATGCGTGCAGATGGCACGGCATTTACCCCGAGGAAAGTAATTGAATCCGCTTTTGATACCCGGCCCGGGTGTGTTAGAATTAAGTGATTGCACAACTCTTGTATATGTCATTCTGCTACTGAACAAACTGTTAATGATAAACTGATAAAAGCAGTATGTTCACTTCAAACATTTTCATGTCTGTGTTCCTTGTTCAGTTAATTAGTGCAAACTTTCAGGAAATTTAGCCAATGAACATTTGCAGCATTACGTCCTCAAATTACAGTGAACAAAGACATTCATAATATCTAAGGAATATCAGATTTTCTTGCGATGCGTATTCACAGAAAGAGCTGAATCGAAGCCAATTTTATTGACAGCAATGTTACTTTGTAGGGATGTGTAAAAATTTACATGTTTAGTGTTTTGAAAGGCTTCTTACTGTTCAATTTTTAATTTTCGATTTTCTTACTCGTTTAACAGAGGGACGAATCCAATTTATGAAGACGAACAGCTTGGATACATTTGAAGCTTTACTGGGGCTAGATGATGATAGCAACGAGGGCGTAAGTGACGAGGCCATGTCACCATCTCAAACTGATATGCAAGTGCTGGCAGCAGATAGCCAGCCTGGCGCCCTCAATGTTCCCTCTCCCCCGGATTTGGGGCAGATGATTGAGAAACTGGCACAGGCCCAGAGCCATAAGAGCTCAAAACCAGCTCCATTACAGCTTGCCAGCCCAACAAAAACTGCGCCTATGCAGACATTTATCCCAATCAAGAAGGAACCGGAGGTGACCAGTCCGCCACCGACCACAACCACATTCGCTCCTATCACACCGGTCACAAATCTCCAGCAGAGTGGTAGCAAATCTACAAACTCTCCGCGTCAGCCTAGGAAAAAGCCAAAATAAACGTCCAAAGCCAAAAGAGATCAAATTCCACGAGTACAAGCCGCCAAACGAACAGAACAATAAGGCTAATGTGCAGCCGTCTCTGAATAGTCCTTATAATTTATTGCTTATGCAGCAGCAATTGTTTCTGCAGCTGCAGCTATTACAGCAGCAACAACTTATTATGCCCAATGTGGCAACATCCTCTAGCAGCACAACTGGCAACAAGTCAACATCCAGTGCCTCCTCTTCCTCTTCTTCATCAGCTGTCACCACGGTTACATCAAGTACTGCAGTGACAACTCCCACAGAGAAAGTTGCCCCGATTTCGACAGCAGCACCCTCTCCAATTACAAATACAAAACCACGCACAGTGTCAAATCTCGAAGACATGAAAGTGTCCGAGTTAAAAACAGAACTGAAAAATCGTGGCCTGCCTGTGTCGGGCACAAAGCCACAGTTGGTTGAACGGTTACGACGTCACATAGACCCTGGGTCACTGTCAAATTACAAACTACGGGGCCGACCCCCTCCCCGGCCGATGTCACATCAACTGTAGTTTCATCAACAGCAAAAGTATCAAGTACTACCGATCTCTCTCTAGATGCGTCGATGAGCGAAACAACAAGTGCACCCCCGTCTGTAAGTAGTCCCCCGATTTCACCCGAATACAAATCTTCGATGTCTGTTACATCAGAAGCACCAATGTCGCCAGGTAGTGCATTTGATCCAGCCTCGCCCCCCACCCCCACATTCCATGGGCTCCTCCAAAGTCCACCCCCTTCAGTGTCTAGCCCAGCATCAGTGAAGAGTAACCCCCCTTCAAATATAGCCCCCTCCCCTGCCCCTCAAGACCTGCATCCCCTTCACAAGACTGGCAGTACAAGCTCTATCCACATGGACATTACCGAGAGCAGTAATAGTGGAATGGGAGAGATGATGGATGTCTCTGCTAATCTTGGCAATTTCAACTCGGAGCTCTTGTTGCGCCAACAGCAACGAAAAATCCAAGAGCTTGAGCAAGCTCTGAAGCTCTCTCAAATGAAGCTTCAGCAACAGCAGCAGAACCAGCAAGTTTCCCAGACCAGGACGTGTTCAATGTCTTCGGCAGATTCCCCGCCACCCCCGTCGCCCCTTTTGCTTTCCACTGCATCATCAACTCAAGTGCCACAGGCACCACCACCACCTCCCCCACCCCCTCCGCCACCCCCGCCTCCTATACCAGCTCAACAACCAACTTTGAACATTCAAATACCAATGGGTGCACAAACGGGACTCTTACATGGCATTCCAACGACGACCGTGGCGGCTCAACAGCAAATTCCAAGTGTGCAAGTAAAACAACAGAAACCCAACAAGCCCACATTAACCTCAATATTTCAAAGCAAGGACTTTGTGCATACATTAAACCAGCAGGGCCCAAAGGTTTTCTCATTTGCATCGGCACCACCCAATGGACAACCATTTGTGTTTTCAAATGCCAACTCGGACATTAAACCACTTGCATTGCCAAACGGAGTAGTGGCGCCCAAGTCGTCGTCACTACCGAACAGCCCCACGACGGACGCCAATGTTCTGGGATTATCGACGACCATGACACGGTCTGTTACCAAACCAACATTTGCGAATCCACCACCAAACTATGAGGAGGCAGTCAGACAGACCAAGAATAGAAAGGTTAGTGCATGTGAATTATCTAGAAACACTGCTTTGATAACAACCACTGACCTCTACACATGGATAGCGGGTCTGAGTCGCCGAGTGTCACAACAATATGGCGGGAAACAATGCATACACCTTGTCAAAGTTAAAGGAATTTTGTATAACAATAGAACATCCGTGTGGAATATGTGCACCAGCAGGTGTATGCATTGTTTCCCGCCATATTACCAAGGTAGAAAAGCAACTTCCTGTTGTAACACTCGGCAGCCATTTAACTGTGCTTCAGCCCGCTATCCATGTGTAGAGGTCAGTGATCACAACTCTCCAAAGGTCATGGTTCAGGGATTATCATCACTGAGTAGCATGTCGGGAACTGTTGGACGTGGACAATATCTTTCAGAATCTTTTTTGCATCTTTGTAACATCTATAGCTATGCTAACATATGCAAGTGATAAGACCAAAAGCATCGAAATAGGATATTACTAGATATTTTAGTCAATGTTGGAGGTTTCTTTCCATATCAGCACTCACTGCATCACACAAATGAATGGAATTTTATATTTCTTAGCACTCCTTTCGATCAATTTTCAGTTGTAAAAACTACATACCGTACAAGAATTGTACAGGCTTGTTCTTCGCTTTTTAAAAATACTCCTGCAAATTTTCTAATATTTTAAGCTTTTGTTGATCACCAATATAGCCGTAAGAACACAGTTGGGATTACTGCACGCAGTAATGATATGGGCTTGTGGAATCGTATTTGGAAATGTCAAAAAGGTTTGTTGATAAAAATCAACAGACTTAGAAAATAGAGATTTGGAGGGTAATCAAAGGTGTTGTAGAGTCAGTATTTGCTATAGGCAACAACTGACATGTAACAACTGTATTCCAAGGCACAGGTTCATAATTCACAAATACAATGTGTGCAGTTTTTATCTCTGTAGTATGTAAGCGTTCAGTATGACTCAAATTGTTCTTATTTCCATCCCTCAGAGTCCTACTAGTGGCAGTCCCCCAGTAGGCGTCACAAAGAGCACAGATTTGGACGACTTACTGGAAGTCTTGGTTGACCATGGATGTGAGTACAGACAATAAACAATTCATATTTCATAGGAGTATTAAAGTATGTTTTGCCGTCTTGATAGTGGGTGTGTGGTGTTTCTAGTCGGAAGTGTTGCTGGTTGGTGGTAAACCTTGCTTAAACTGATAATTGAGGATAATCGGTAATTGGAAAAAATGAGTATTCGAAAGAGTGTGGGAAGAGCCGAGTAAGGAGAGACAAGGATATCCACCGTGATTCAAAGTGCCATGAAAATGTATTTATTGTTAAACATGTAACACCCGACTTAAATGTCCCCATCACACACAGGTATATTGGATTTAGATTGGCTAATTACTATTCTTGTCTGCTTGTTAATGTCCTCTTTGTATCAGAAGCTCTCCTACTTGGAGAATGAATGTTAATGTTTTATGTGTTATGTAACATATGTTATGTAACATATGTTAAATGTCAATAGGATAGAACACTAGTGATCACTGTAATGCATCCACTGTCTTAATGGCATGAAACCAAACACCATAGTTTTCTCAAGTGAACTGCAAGTGTAAGATATGTTCTTGTTGAAAAGTATCTTTCATCCTTTTGTTTAATACTTGGTGTGATATCTCTCTCCTTTCAGATCAAATACCCATACCTCTGACGCCCAGAATGAAGCAACAGATGGGGACAGCGACGGGGACAGTTACAGTGAGCACCGGAGCAACAACGATGACGCTCACAGGGTCGAACATTGGCGGCGGACTGGACTTGAAGCTGCCCGTCACAACGGCCGAATCTGTCATGCCACTGGCAAGGTCTCCCCCTCAGACTCACCTTTCCTCCGAGCTTCCAATGGATGTGGATGCCAATGGGGGAGACATGGACCTAGTGAAAACCATTAAAACTGAAGATGGTGGTGCTACTTCTATGTTTGACATGCCCATGATGCAGGTGGAGACCAGCGAATCGGACTCGTTCAATTTTAATTCTTTGGGTGCCGAGCCCAGCTCGACGCTGGGGATAAACGAGAACATTGAGAATCCAGACCAGGACCTGAACTGGCTGGATCTGGTCATGCCTAGCTCGGCGTCGGGGCTCACCCCTGTCAGTGCAACACCACCGTCGGGAATTGAGGGCGCTCTTGGGACAGCGCTTGGCAAGACCCATTCCCATTCAATCTATTTGATTTGAATGATGTCAGTACACCGACAGACTTGCACCATTTAGAAGGTGATGCATGGGATAACATCCCTGTTAATGACTAGTTTATTACCTCGCTTAAATTTTCAGCATTAAACTGTTTAGAAAAGTCACTGTAACCGTGTTTATGAAAATAACAAATGTTAACAGTAATCCAACAACTTTCATACCTTAATTGGGTTCAATGACTTAAATAAATACCATTCAAATGCCTCAAGTTGAATGTTTTTCACAATATCTCCCTAAGTAATACAGATTTGGCCACTTCTCTTTAGTTCTACCTAAAGATCTAGCGTGCCCATTTTGCGTGCCATGGTGGTTCACCATGACACACGTAGCCGTACCAGTACCCTTTTGTACCTGGTTCTTGCCGTTGTCCAATGTGTATACAAAAATAGTGCACAACTCAAAAACTGATTGTATGTACAGGCAGTATCAGTAAATGATTTTACCAGAATCAAAATCGAAATATTACAATCATGACCTCTGACCTCTTTTCGTTGTTTAGGTCTTGATTTTTCCTGTGTTTTTCAAATTGTGGTGCTTAACTTTTGGCTGACACAAGTTGTGGCTTGTCACGCGGATAAATGTCAGACTTGATGGCGTTTTTCTTAATCGTCAACTCAAAAACATTCTAGGCAGTGTTAATATACATAGACATCTGTTTATCAGATTGTCATTAAATTATCATCGCCTCGTATTATTGAGGGATTAACAAATGCCTTTGTTTCTCTTTAGCTGTACGTCCTACCATCTAGGTTTTCTTATTATTGGCCTTAAAATATGTGTTGATACGACTTGTACATAGTGCGCCGAGCCTATGGGAATTGTAACCTTGCTCAGTAGCACAATGTTCAATTTTTGCAATTTTGAAACGTTTCACTGCTACGCATACGCCACAAACCCACGTTTTTTGTCCTCTTTTTTGGCAAAGGGCTTTGTGAGCTAAGGTTTCTCACACATGGTTTTCCAAGAAATTCACATTATTCAAGATAAGGGAGTATTTTTTATTTTGTTTTAAGTAATGTATGGTCTGTTCACTGTGATATTGAACATAACCTTTGATAAAGTAGAGTTAACACTAGGTAAGACCAAGGTTGTCATGTCATCCTACGGTGAATATACTATGATAGCTATAGTGTGTTCACTACAAGATGGAAGATAACCTTTGATGAAGTACATTGAGTTGACACTAGCCTTAGCTTAAGGTGATTGTAAGAAGGTTGTATCTACTGCAACAGTCATCCATGCGGCATAACAAAGATACTAGTTGTCATCATAAAAATATTTTCAAAAAAAAAAAAAAAAAAAAGACAACACGTATCTGTACCAGTAACCTTTTGTACCTTGTTCTGTGCCTGTGTCAAATGTGTATACAAAAATATTGCACAACTCAAAAACTGTATTGTATGTAAAGGCAGTATCAGTAACATGATTTTACAAGAGATCAATACCGAAAACTTAAAATCACGACCTCTGACCTCTTATTGGTGTTAGGTCTTGATTTTCTGTGTTTTTCAAAATGTGTCTTAAATTTTGCTGACAAAAGTTGTGCTTGTCACGCGGATATGATGTCAGACTTGATGGCGTTTTTCTTAATCGTCAACTCAAAACATTCTATGCAGTGTTAATAGTACATAGACATCTTTTATCAGATTGTCATTATCGCCTCGTATTATTGAGGGGATTACAATGCACTTTGTTTCTCTTTAGTTGTACGTCATACCATCTAGGTTTTCTTATTATTGGCCTTAAAATATGTGTTAGATACGACTTGTACATAGTGCGCCAAACCTATTGGAATTGTAACCTTGCTAACAGTAAGCAAATATGTTCAATTTTGCAATTTTTGAAATCGTTTCACTGCTACAGCATACGCACAAACCCACGTTTTTGTCTCTTTTTTGGCAAAGGGCTTTGTGACATAAGGTCTCACACATGGTTTCCAAAGAAATTCACATTATGCAAGATAAGAGTATGTTTTATTTTGTTTTAAGTAGATGCTATGGTCTGTTCACTGTGATATTGAACATAACCTTTGATAAAGTAGAGTTAACACTAGGTAAGACCAAGGTTGTCATGTCATCCTACGGTGAATATACTATGATAGCTATAGTGTGTTCACTACAAGATGGAAGATAACCTTTGATGAAGTACATTGAGTTGACACTAGCCTTAGCTTAAGGTGATTGTAAGAAGGTTGTATCTACTGCAACAGTCATCCATGCGGCATAACAAAGATACTAGTTGTCATCATAAAAATATTTTCGCGCAATTTTTTCTGACAAACTCTACCACTATTTTCTGTGGTGTGGGTATCGTGTAAATATCCAAAACTCAAGGTATTGGCAAATTTTCACAGAAACCATTATTTTGACAGAAGAAATAATGGTTAGGAGAGAAAACGTCCATATCCTAGGTTTTGGATATTTTACACCATTCCTGTAGCACAGGTATTGTGTAGACCCCTCTGCTCATAATCCACAAAGAAAATGAAAGTAGGTGGTAGGGCTAGCCAGAAAAAATCGTAAAAATATTAAAAATGACTATTTTGTGATTATGTCACATCTGACAGCTGAAACAATCAGGAATTTATGAAAAGACACTAACTATTGGATTGCATTTGTTTTAATCATGGCCGCATAACGAGAATGAATTTTAAGACCGATTTTAGTCACTTGTGAGATATCAGTGAGACCCACCAAATATTGCAGATGCTCCTTCTTGCAATCAGCTGTTTTTGTTTTTGTAGGTATTTTGCTATTTCTTTCTGATTACACCACCAGACTGGTACAACAAGGACACTTCATCAATACAAGCATTAACAAAATGTAACATTGTCATAGAATTTCTGTGATATCCTGGAACATTCTCATGTGGTATTGCATTATGTATATGTAGCCAAACATCTCTCTAGAAAGTTAGTTCGTCCAACTTGCTAGTGTGTACGACCATGTATATAGAGGCGTATAAACGATGATTTGTGTTGTGTTGCTTTGAGGTGGGTGTCAAGTGTAGCAGCAGGCAATAACATTTTTGCTATTTCCATGGAAACCTAGGCCTTGCCATTTTGTGATGTCAACACTGATGGTATTACTCTCTCTGCTTGCTGGTCAAGGGTGAGGGTTTTTATCATTTGTGAAAACCTAACAATAGATGCAGTAGTCCTTGGTAAAGTGGATAATGCAACACTAGATAGGCTTCAGACACAAATTATGTTTATGTGTTAAAATATGCTTGAAGTATTCAATTTTGTAATTCTATCCTCAAAAATATTTCAAGTTTTGTTGTTTGTTCAAAAGTTGCGGACCTGTTAACGAATACACTTAATACAATTTCCCGGAATGAGTTCAGTTTTCTGCCATCACATCCTTCAATATGCAGTTTATTCTATTGAGACTGCCGAATTCATAGGGTGGTGGCACAATACAAAATTCTTTCCAATTTCTCAAACATTTACGCATCATCTATTGCTTTTAAGTCATTAGAGATCGATATACTTGTACCACACATTTTTGGACATGTCCATTACAACAGACACGCAAATTTAATTTTAAGCTGTGTGTGTTCCTCTTACCATAACCATAGCCAGTTTGCTAACAGTTTTTGAAGACTTTTCATTTTGAAACATCTTGCATGTAAACGAGCATCCCCTCTCCCAAATGTCCTTTGGGGATCAAGCATGCCCAATAGGTTTCAAATTTGGTATGGTTTTAAAGGGACTTTGGTTTATATGTTAGACATTTGAAACATTTTTATAACGTGATAACTTATTGCTTTTTGCAAAGTGTCATACACTGTCGAAATCAAAAATGTACTCCATTATCCCTTAATGGGCTTGGTCTGGGCCTTCCATGGAACAAGCTCTTCAAATCGTCATTCAAATAGCTCAAAATTTTGCAGAGATACCATTGTGTTAATTTCGTTGACCTCTCATAATTATATTTGATAATTTACATTGATGCCAGATTAGGTATTTATAATGAAGTAATAAAATGTATCAATAATTATATTTTGCAATCTTCGTAATTTATAAGTATAATATAATGCATTGTTTTTGTTTTGTTGAAAGTTGCATTTTTTCGATTTATTTTTCAATCGATATGCATATGAAGCATACTATATAGCATGAATGTGATCATATTGTGTCTAATGTAGTTCACGCAGTGTACACTATTTATTTTTTTGTTTGTTTGTTGAAAGGAGGAAAATATATTTTAAAATTTGAAGCAGTAGCTCTGTTTTAATGAGATGTGATTTTATGAAAGTCATATTTCCAAAGAAATTGTTTGGATTAGCTTACATCGTAAGATAATTTGTTGTTGATAGATTATATAATGATAGGCGAAGGGGTTTTGTTTTTCTTGCTTTTTAACACCCCCTGAGAGTGTATTTTGTTGCATTTTTGTGTAAATTATTTATGAATCCAATAATAAGCATAGAGAGTAAACAAGAAAAGAAATTTTACATCGGGCAGAAAAATTCCTTACAGCCGTGTCACACGTAATTTCACGCACATTCAAAAAAATTTATTCAGGTTCAAAGCGGGGTCGTTGATAGTCTATCAAACTATGTCTTTGCCAGCAGGGCTTTGCAATCGACTAAAACTTAAATGCAAATTAAATCCAAACTTAATCAAATTGTAATGAAAACAAAGAAGAATATCTTGGAAAAAATGCGTACTGAAAGATTATTGGCTTCCAGTGTAACTAGTGTTTCCTTTACATATGATTCTATTTATTTTTGTAACTGCAGTGTGTCCATAGCAAAAGCAAAGCACAGCATAAACTGTGAGCTAATAGTCTCAATTCCCATGGCACAGTTCAGTACCTTCCATTCACTAGTGTATTAAGCAAATATGCCCCCTGGTTTTATGGTATGATTTATAATACCCAGCAGATCATTGCATGATAATTCATATACACATCTCACTGAAATGTGTCCTTGGTGGATGAGCATAATTAGTCAGCCAAGTTGAGCTAATAGTCTCAATTCAAATAGCGCAGTTCAGTACCTTCCATTCACCAGTGTATTGAGAAAATACACTCCTTGGTTTTGGGGTATGATTTATGATACCCAGAACACCAGGTCAGTGCATGTTGATTCATATACACATCTCTCTGAACTGTGCCCTTGTTGGATGAGGAGGATATTGTACCTCATAGTGCTATTTACATCGTGCGAGGGAATATGTACCCAAATGGTTATTATTTCATTTCCGTTTCCCCTCTTCTCTCTCTCATTCTTGATCCTGTTTTCAGGTTAAGTAGCGTAAAAAAACAGTATGTACAATAATGGCTATACGTGTATGTTTCTTTCCCCAAAATGGGCGTATTTATACCATGATGTTTTTATTATGACATGTACAATGTAGCATACTTTAAAATGTGTTGTGCAAGAATTTATCCTATAAGGCTCCAATATACTTTTTTTCTTTTAATTTCTTGTCATTTTTTTTCCGTAGGGGTGGTTTAGCTCTATTTTTGTAAGGAATGAACTATTTGCAGTGGCATGCCATGTAAGATATTTTGAAGACAACAACTTTTTTCAGATGTTAAAGTGAAGATTTCATTGTAAGAAGCAAACAGTGTGTTAATAGCTGCCATGTGTCATTTCTGTGGGCCCAACATAAATACAACATACTTCTTTCGTGTTATATAGAAAATCCACCACCAATTTTAACTATGAAATTTTGTGGTTGACTACTACTTTGTTTAGATGCAGTTTAACCTTTCAACTTTGGTCAATTCTGAAGAGGTAATAATGCCTAAGTCAGTGGTTTTGAGATGGTTCCCAAAACCACTGACCTAAGACTAGGCTTGTTTGGACTCATTTGAATGCACTTCTCATGCTGATTTCAAATTTTGTCATAAAAATTCATAATTCTGTTAATTTGGGGGAAAATTAAGAATTATGAACCCTCAGCGGCTATAGTTTTCTGCAGGACTGAGAGTTGAGGGAAACTGCGCCAAAGAAAGCGGTAGATCAGAATCACTGGAATTACCCTTTAGAAGTGTCAAATATTGTGCAATAAGAGCTTTAAGAATCTAGGGAGTCAATTGTGGATGATTCATATATTACCCGTATCTAGTTTTGGCCCTTTTTGGAAGCATTTGGCTTGTCGTCGTAACTACCAAATGCATTTGGTAGTTAAAAGCACAAAAATAAACCTAGCAAAGTATTTCTAACAAAAAGTATTCTTAGAAACAATTCCAAACAGTGGCGCATAAACTGTGAAGTGTAACCTACATTAATCGAAAGTAAAATATTTTAGAGAGGGGTGCAAAAAGGTTGCGACATCCTACGTCGTTCTTCTGCCACCAATGTAAATACCGCAGATGAGCGTTGTCTTCCATTACGAGGAAATGACATGCGGCAGCTACTCACTTCATGCAATGAGATCGTTGTTGCGTAAGCGTACTAATTAATTGCTAATTATAGTCGCTCGTAATACATCCTGGGATGCTGAAGCAAGACTTGTAATATAATGTATAGCTTATTAAAATAATAACAATAATTATAAAACATTGTCCTGTTTATCCGTTTTGCCGGTACCCTACAACCACGGCTATCACTCGACTCATAGTATAAATCTCTTTGGTGACACCCCGTGGTGTAGGGTACCAGCGTGTGTAAATTCGTGTAAAGAAAGTATTAAAAGATATTATATATGTGTAACACACCACAAGGCAAGTAGTCTTGATCAAAGCTCTTTTTTTAGCATTCTTATTATGTTTATACATTGATTTTGTTTACCTTGTATGACAAATAAAAAGTGGTGATTATACCCAGAGTAAGAAATAAGTGAGCAGTGTTAGATTTATGTACATCTGGGGCATATTTTGGTGCAAGAATTTTCTATAATCCAGGAGCCATGTTTTCATTTTTTTGGTTGGATTCAGGATACACGCCATGACTCCCCGCAGGGATCATGCCCCCCGTGGAACTTAACCCCAAACAGTGTGCTCATTGTAAACTATTTTTTTAAGTGTGTGAACTCAATTAACTGTTCATTTATTTTCGGGGGGATACAAGACTCTGTGCACTGTCCTCGTTAGCCCATATAGAAATAAAGCATAAGGCAGTTATTTGTTCGTACATTTTATGAGCATCCACATATAGCTACTTAAGTTTTATTTTGCATTATTTAGCAATATCAGGATTTCTGATCAAGTCTCACAATAGACCTTTGCACGCTCCCCATAATGCATCTCGTTTGTGCCCATTTCAATCCGGGAACTTGTACCATCCTCAAGTCCGCTAAAAGATTTTGATTAAGAGGTAATGTTATACTAAAAACTTACATTGTCTGTGACGCTGCACAATATTTGTGTAATCGTCCCGCAGTGACAAGGAGGGCACGGTTATGATCGAAAATAATCACTTTTTGCATAAAATTTCAACACCAGTGCCTCGATTGTTTTGTTCCTTTGGTATGCATCTACATTGTTTTTGTAAGATTTAACTTCACAGAAAAGGTACTTTTATTGTAGTTTTAGGCAGAGTCCGGCGACGCGAACAAACAACATAATTTTTTTGTAACCATGAACTCTGGTACAAATTCTGTATTATTCTTTTCACAAAAACTCTCAAAACTTGCAAATGAAAAAGACTGGCTTCATTACCAAACCTATTCTCATCAAGAGTCCATATACCCACCCCTTAAACTGCTTCTTTGATTATCCCGTTCTGGGTCAAATGTGCCAAAACCTGCCCATTGCTCACTCTTTATCGCACTTAATTCATTCCCTTGTTCATAAAGTGTTTCTAAACCTTTTTTCAATTCAGGAAATTTTTTGTGCCATAAAAGATGGCAAACAAAAAGGTTCACCCTTATTTTTTTAAATCATTTTTGAGTACTGGCCTTAGATTTTGGTTGTAAATAAGTTGAATTAGTTATTCAGTTTTGTATTATTTTATTACAAGAAAAATCTAATTATATTTTTGAATCTTTTTCTTCTGTTTGACCCCAAAAAGATTTTGGTCATACTCCTTTAATTTCCACATTAAAGTAGGATTTTTCACATTAAAGTAGGATTAACATAGTGCTGTGTTTTCTTGGTATTGTTTTGCACCAGTAGGTAGTTTTTGGGGACCCTACAGGAAACAAACTTGTTTGTTTTTAAACTATTCAAAAAAGCAGATGACAGAAAATTCCTTTTCAACCATGTGTATAGTATCAAGCTAACAATATTTGAAGGTTTGACCGTGTCGAATATTCATAAAGAAAGAGCAATATGATTGTGTGTTCAGTTAAGTTGCAATGGCCTATTTGAAAACTCATATTTTGAAGTATCATGATATCTTAATCATTGGCTTCATCAGGTTAACATTTTGTGACCCCACAGTAAATTTCTAGAGCAGTTGGCTACCGGAGTCCTACCTATTTCACTGGCAGACACAAATCTGGGCCCAGCACCTAACAGAATAGCCATGGGGACTTGTCACCCGCATTGCGAGCTTATTTGAACAGTGGACCCAATTTTACAGAATTTAATCCAGTAATGTACAGAAACCTGTTAAGGCCAATGATATACAGAGACTTTTTGGCATAATTTCATTATATAACCCTTCGTACCTACTGTGGTATTGGTGCTTTATAAAACCGCATCAGTACAAGTAGTTCCAACTTAACACCCATGATTCCTAACTGCTGATGGTCAGTGGAACTGAGGTGACTTTTTTTACCCATCATCAACTTGTGAGAAAGGTGATAGGGCTGAAGAGGGCTGATCTTAAATATTTGAAAGCTGCTTTCAAATGGCTATTGAAATTATTATCGATGTAAGAAAGGTGGGTTAATTGCTCAATTTACAAATAAGCAATTAAAAACTAGTCACGGTGTTAACTGAACACAAAACTGTTGCACAGATTTGGCTATTGTTTTTGTGCTTTGTTATTTTTCTGAGAAAATCTGATTAAATATGAAAAGATATTCTAAATCCTACCGTACTGCAATATTGAGGTGCTTAATAGTGCCAGATCACAGACATGTATAAGAATTCAGGTTGAAATTAAAAATTGCTTTATAGTCCGATTCTGGACATAGCGTAATATTTGTAGTGTTTCTAACCATGAAATGGTTTTGTTCACAAAGCATGCATGTCCACTTCGAACATAAAAAAAATCCCTTTCCTCTGTACCCCACTCTAGTCGGAAATAACTTGGAATGGGTGTTTTTACTTGTGTCAAATCTTCTGTCGTCATTCTGAATGAAGTCAAACTCACGCCATGAACCTCCTTTTTGTTTTCTTTTGTGCACTTTTCTATTTAAAAGATCTGGCATTCCTCATGTACAGCACGTCCAGGAGGCCTTGTCAGGCTGCATGAATAGCCACAAATTGTAGTCTAAGTTAATCCGTATTCCTAACAAGCAAATACATAAGAGGCTGCTATATAATGTGAGTTTTGAATACTTGTTTTTTTTAAGTAAGTTTAGGTTAGTGCATGAATGCTGGCAGGCAACAACTAACCTTGTAATTGGTTTTTCACACCCAATTTTGGGTGCTCTTTAGATATCATATACTTCAGAAATCAGTTGAAGTTAGACATGCTGACTGATCATTGTGACCAGAAAGATGTGGCAAGTCTGGCTACGCACATGATTACGTAATACCTATGCATTGTTGTTAATTTTTTGCACCTTCTAGTCTAGTGGAGCCTAATGTCCCTGTTTGAGGTTTGTCTTTTTAAAAAAGAAAATCTTTGTTTTACAGGCCATTGTATTTTAGGAGCTACTACTGCTATGCATCTTTAACAAAAATCCCACTCTAATCAATTCCCTGCCTTTCAACTCCTCATAATATCAATCATTAATCATTTTAGATGAGACATCTATGGAGTAGTTAATTGAAAGTGTAAGGTGTAGGATTGGAGAACATCATACTAAGTAATAATGGGTGATTTAAGGTATTTGGTACTGGGAGCAGTTAGAAACTAGTTACAAATATAAACTCTACATAATTATAAATTCTACAATACTCATAACTTTGGTATTGTCAATAGTTTCGAACTGAAAAAGCTACTTATGTTTACATGTCTTGTTAAATAACATCAATGTCATCTATACCTTTTTCAGTGTAAAACCTACAAGTATTCATTTCTTCTGTGGTAGTGTGTTAAAACTGTACATCATCACTTATATTACAAATTCACCAGTCTCCTCAATATATTGGCAATTTAAATTTTATTTTCTGTACTTGCAGTCCGTAAACTGACAACCATGTCGGTGTTTGTGATAATAACTAAGGATGGGCTCAAAACTAATTATATGCTCCAAAATGCACACATTCAACTCTGACCGTTTTAGGGAGTTTCCGACCCTGATCTAGCTGACACTTTTTTTTGTTACCCAACCACACTTATGAATTTGAACCTTAACGGAATAAACTGTGTTTATTCTGTGAAGTGTTCCTGAATTCTAGTGTTCATAAAAAAGTGTCAGATGGGTCGGGTTACGGAAACGCCCAATGTTTTGGCAAGTTCTCAGTTTTCACGAAATTGAGCTTCAAGGTTTTGGTGCCTCTCAGCGATGACATCTATATTTTTTAGTTTAGTGCAACACTGCTTCCTACAGCATCAAACATCAATTGCACATATTTATTCTAGTTCCCATCTCTAAGACATCTTACGAGAAATTGAATCCTCCTTCCATCAAAGTGTTGCGATACTAGTGATATAGTCTGACGTTCTCCTTAACACGTGGCATACTACTGCTTTTGTTGATAAGAATGCATTCCACAATTTTGGTTCGCCTTTTAAATAGTTTATTCTCTTTTTATTGCTCTTCTTGGCATCACTACACAAATTCCCATTTTTTCCAATTGTACTTTATTCCCCCTTCAAATACTGAAAACCAACAAGTAAGATACAAACTACTGCATGATTTCTTTGTTACTATTTTTATTTGGTTTTCTTTCTTCCGTTCCACTATCTGATATACATTACCGAGTGTTTATGTGTGTTTGTCACTTCTACTCACTTTCCTCCTGTAAGGCAAACAGCATCTGGCGTACACTGATAAAATAAAATAAAACATGCTAAAGAGTGAAACGATGCCGCGTTGGTCGTCTGTTATTTGTTTGGTGGTTTAAATCACTGGTATGGGGCAGAAGGTGTATTGAGTCCAATCCCATAATGCATCATTTTGGGAATGCACCTCCCAATGTCTGTGGGATCCCACAAAAATCCGATTCTTAACAAGAAAAACCCTGACTTTAACACCCCATTTTAGCTCAAAGCATTATAGTAAGTGGACATTTGGTGGCCAAAACGTGTCTGGGTACCCTACCGAGGTAATACTCCTCACACATATTCACTGTAAAGCTCTTGTCATGCTGCACCTGAAAATGATGGTTTTGAAATTGTAACCTGTGTGGAGGTCAACTAGGGGCATTTAGAGGTCATCAGTCAAATTTATGGAAAAACACCTAATAGTCATCCTGAACTAGACTAAAAATCATTAATTTGGTCACATTTGGTATCATGTGAAAGAGAATAAATTTCTCTATCATGTGAAACCAATTTTGAGGAGATAATGCAAAATTGATTTCAAATTTTGGCTAAAAGGGCATTTTGGTCTTTTTTTTGGTCATGTTTTGGAAAAAATTTTGAATTTTGAAGATTACGTTTTTACTCATCACGATAATTTGCTCTTGGTTGGCATGTAACTGTATTTTCCCAAAAAACTGCCCTCATATACTGTTCCATATAGCATAAAAATTCATAGGAATACACATACACATTCTAAAGTTATTCAGTGGCAAAGGTCAATGAACCTTTAAACCAGAAAAAACCCACTTTTTTCAGGCAGGGTTCAGTTTAGGAGGCCTACCATGTACACATATGCACATTCATTCTTGTCCGAATTATGCGTACCTTAGAGATAAACATTTTTCTATCATGTCAAATCAATTTCAAATTATATATAAAAAAGATAAAATTTTTCAAATTTTGGGCCAAAAGGCATTTTTTTTGTCATTTTTTGCTCATTTTTGGGCAAAATTTTGAATTTTTGAAGTTATGTATTATACTGATTATTGATATTTGTTCCTTTGGGGGAGTTCTTGGTATTTTTCCTAATAACGCCCATATACTGTCCAAAGAGCCATAAAAAGTTCTAGGAATACACAAACACCTTTAAAGTTATTCTGTGTCAAAGGGTCAATGACTTTGAATCAAAGAAAAACCACCTTTTTTTTCAGTCAGGGTTCGATTAGGAGCCTACCCATTTACATATATGGCATCCTTTTTTAAATCGAATTATGTGTCATATTAGAGTTCCTGTTCAAAGGTCATTGACCTTTAAATCTAAGAAAATCACCTTTTTCAGGTCAGGTTTCCCAGATTAGGAGCCCAGATTCCCAATAATCATCATTCTTTGGTCGAATTAGTGTCATATTCAAGATAAGGCTTTTTTCTTCTATCATCTGAAATCATTTGCGAGGAATTATTCTAATTGTTTGCAACCTTTTGTGGTAAAAAAAGGGATTTATGATAGTTTTGTAAATTCCCCAATTTTTTGCTTATTTTTGGACAAAATTTGAATTTTAAAGATAAAAAAGATGCCATTATGATACTATGCTCTTTAAGAGAAATTAATGTGTTTTTTTTTTTCAAACTCCAAATTTTCATAGTAATACAAAGATCGTTTGGTAATTTACGCTTTTTCAAGTCAGAGATCATTATTTTCAGGCATATGTAATATGCGTTATTCTTGTTGAATTAGGTTCATTTAAAAAATATCCAACCTTTGATATCAATTTTGGAGGAGTTTCTTTCGAAATTGCTTGGAGTTTGGTTAAAAGTGTCACTTTTGCCCATTTTTGGGGTAAAAAAATGGAGGAAAAAAAACGGATAGTTTGACCAAACAAGTTGTTTTTAATACCATTGTTTCTCAATTGTGGTATCACTGAAATGGCATAAAAAGAGCTATCATGTGATAACAGTTTTGAGAGGTTTATTTGAAATTTGTTTAAATTGGGGGGGGGGGGGGAATCCGAATATCATTTGAATACAGATGTTCAGGTGTCAATGCGAATACCTGTAAATGGATATTTTCCGGCATAATCCTTGGGTTGAGTACAAGACCATAACCAAAGTGACATTTTTTGGCGAAGTTGAGCTGTTAACATAATACGAAAAGGTGGTCATGGACACTTTTAAGATATGAAAATGAAAGAAACATCAATTACGTAATTAACAAATTACAGCTTTTACGCCTATGTGAGAGATTACATGTGCCACTTAAACTTATGTGAAAATTGGATGGATAGTAATCAAAATGATTCCTGAAGAGTAGGTGACTGTAGGTTCCATATACGGTGTTCTAGGACAAGACTATCAAGTTAGAAGAAAGATCATCCAGCATTTCATTTGAGTCATTCTGAAAATATGCCTCAAATGCTACTTTTTTTTTACATAAATGATGGATATTCAAAGTTACTAAAGTGACCTAAGGCTCTATGGTAGTGCTTATGATAAGAGATTGGGTATTTTGTGATCTTCTAGAGTCATTTGAGGTCATTGTTTGTGCTTAGAATTATCCTTGCAAGAGATGGTTTTGAGGTGTTCAGACCAGGGCAATCTAGGAATCATCTGAGGTAATCAATGAAACTGGGAAATTGCGCTTTATTAAATAACGCTTGCCTGTCACATTTTCAGAATTTTCCTTCTTCAATTTGCTCGCAATGATAGTCTAGGGCCATTGGAAGAATATAAAAAAAAGTAAAAACATTAAAAAAAAAAAAAAAAAAAAAAAAAAAATTTGTAGGCTAACTTTTAATTTGCCAATGTGAACCATTACCTGAATATCAGAGAACCGACTCATTGGCATTAAAACCACCAGGGTCACAGACCGGTCCAAAACGGGATGGATTGCCGTGGGAAATCAACTCAGGCGAGTGCTTCATGTGTTAAAAAGTCCATTTCCGTCGTCTGCAAAGAAAAATGACTCTGGATTCATTCTATTTATAATTGTTCTGTTTCCTCCTCCCCATAAAGGTGCTGATTTGGGTTTAGTAATTTCAGGTGAGGTCTAATGTATATAAAAACTTTACACCATGCAAGAAATCAAACTTTTGAAAATCTTGAGGCACACGTATTGTTAAGTCAATCCGCTAGAAATACTTTATGGCACATGTGTGTGTGTCTGTCTGTCAGTCTGTGTGTGTCGCCCTTTGGAATACACTTTTGTTAAAATGTTGTCTAGCTTTTTTAGTGCAGAGATGGATCAAGTTCATACTTAGTATATACTTATACATGAGACAAGGGGTTTAGGTGGGGTAACAATATGAGGTCCAAAGGTCATTCAGGGTCACTAGGTCATTATATCTTGTGCAGTGGTATATACTTTAGGTTACAAATTAAGCATTTTAGTGCGTGACGGAATCAATTTCATACTGGATATACTTTTACATTGAGGGCTTACCACAATTGAGGCAGGATCTAATTGGGGTCACAATGTTGTGCAAATGTCCCTTCCGTGTGTCACGTATGGTGCAAATATCTTGTGCATGTGGATACACTGTTGGTTAAAAGGTGTCTAACTGTTTAGTGCAGTGATGGATCAATTCTACTAATTACATGGAGGGCAAGGTGTCTTATTTGGGGAGGTCTAGATAAGGAGGTCAAAGGTCATTCATGAGTCACTAGGGTCATATCTTGTGCATGTGGTAAACACCCCTTTTGGTTAAATGGGCCGTTTAGCATTTTAGTGCAGTGATGGGGGGGGGGGGGGGGGGTATCAAGTTCATACTGTGGTAATGCTTATACATTGAGGCAAGGGTCTTATGTGGGATCATAGAAAGGATGTCAAAGGTCATTCAGGAGGGAACTTAGGGTCATATCTGGTGCATGTGGTATACAACTTTTTGGTTAAAATGTAGATTTTAGTGCAGTGGACAGATCAAGTCATACTTGGTATCATATACATTGAGGCAAGGGGTCGATGTGGGTCACAAATGAGGTCAAGGTCAGTAAGGGTCCTTAGATTCATTATATCGTGCATGTGGTTATACCCTTTTGTGTTAAAATGTTGTCTTGGATTTACGTGCAGTGACGGTGAAGTTCATCGTTGAGGCTTTTACAGTGAGGACAGGGATGCTTATGTATGGTCATAGGTCATATATGAGGGTGTCAGAGTGAGGTTCAAAGTCAATAAGGGTCACTTAGGTATTTGACACATATCGGACGACTATTTGGGTCGACCGCTGTTCCTATTTAAAAATCTGCAACGTCTCTTTAAACAGAAATAAGATGGCTGATAGGAATAAGTCATATGACACAGCAGGGATTCAGCAGTTGGGCGATTGCTGTTAACCACTAAATCAGTAGTACTCTTCTCAATGGAGAATTGTGTAACGGAGAATATTTCCTTCTGCTGATAAAACTGGCTAGTCTTGTAAAACCCTCTTGTGATCTTGGACCTATTTTGTCTTTCCACATATCTATTTGCTCATAAAACTTCCATTGTTCATTCAGCCTTGGCACTTGGAAGTCTGATTTAATCCAGTTCTATAAAAACAAATCACCCACCCCTGGTGAGGTATTTTCTTCTGGGAAACATCTCTCACCTTAAGTACAGAAGGTAACCTTATGTCGGGACTGTCTGCTCATCAGCAACTAGTGTAACTGAGTTTTCATTTGTTTTACGTTTTGGTTGAAGTTATGCACATACCTATACTTAGGACTAAGGGAGGTTGGATAATTATCATGATCGATAATGGATAACTGCCTGTCATCTGTAATATTCAAATTAAGTAGCATGTTTAAGAGCTCGACCTCATTCCTTCTACCATTTCCAGCAACTTAAATCTACTTAAGCAAAGAAAACATGAGATCCAGGTATTTATTTTATGGTCTATTGGTGTTCTTTCTATCCATGGCCCTCCTACTTCTCCCACAGCTACTTCTCCCACCAAACTTCCCTTTTACCGCACCAAACTTTCCCACCCACACCAATAATCTGCAAGCAACTCTGGCTGTCCCACCCTAACTCCACCCACCCCCACCACACTCTCCATTCGCAACAATATCTACTACAAAAACACCAAAACTAACCCCACAGCACCCTACTCTAGCGTCACACTCCTTAATCCCCACACCAACTCCCTACCCAAGCGACCACCCCAACTCTGTCAATACTCTCCCACCCAACCCCCTACGTGACTCCCCTTTTCTCAACACCACACCCCTACCTTGCCCATAATACAATTAGTCATGTACATTGGGATAACTAGTCAGCAAACTAATATGGGGCCCAAAATAAACGAAAGTACCGGTTTTGCCTTAAAAAATAACAAAATTTGAAATTAACCTAAAATTTGGCTATCAATCATAGCCATTGTTATTCCTGTCATGTGAGGAACATTGAAGAGAACCAATGGCCTTACCAACTGTTTGGACAACAAATGGTGTTTTTCTTCTAATTTTGCCAAATGGGCAATAAGGCCCTTTTTATCTCCAAATCCAAAGCAAGTTTCAAAACTAATCCTCAAAATTGGTAGATATGATAATTTTATTTTTTAATATAAAAACCGTATTTACCAAGCAAAGATACATTCATTCAGGCTTGAAAAATATGATCTGCTGACCTGAAAAACAGGGTTTTCTTGGGTTAAAGGTCAATGACTTTTGACACAAGTAACTTTAAAAGTGTCTATGTGTTACTGTGAACTTATAATAAATCATAATAGCAGAGATTTATTAGCGCCTTATGCTGATTGGCCTCTAAGCGCTAAATGGCCGCTGATCACTGTGGACCAACCATATCACATAAACCATTTAGCATAATTTCAAGGGATGCCAGCAGATCGGATCAGCGCTTTCCCCTATCAGAAACATACACCGAGATCACCATCTAGCGCGAATTCCAAATATCGCATGGGTAAATCGGGACAACTAAGCGGTTAATTTCATGTCCGGGGAAATTACAAGATAGCTAAATCTCACAGGGCTCGAACGCAAGCCTATACGCATGGATGAGCATACACTGGAGTCGAGGCTTACCTGATTGAGCTTGGTCGTGATATATATCTATATGTGGGGAAAATTTGGGGATAAATACCATTTAACTCCCTAACCGAGCATAGGATCATAAAGCACAAAAACAGCAATTTTTTGAAGAGCGCCCCAATTTTCAAAATTTGATATTTTTGCACAGTTATGTTGGTTATTGTCCAGCAGCCGTTGAATTATTATCAGCAGACTCGATATTAAGTATTCTAATTACAAAATTCCTTCCTTTGCGACATCATTTTCGAGCTTAACCATCACAGGTAAGTGTACTAGACAGATCCAATGAACATGTCAAATCTCTAATTTGGGCAGCTCTCTCAAAAAATGTGCTATTATTGCGGTAAGGTGACTGGGTCACGGTTGCACTGACGACGCACAGTCTCCAAGCAGGAGATTTCTCCCAAAATCGTGACTTGGCGTTCCTAGCTGTCCGCGCGCGGAAAAACCACCCTTGCGTACATTGTGCGATCTCCGAGATAGCATAGAATGCACGCTTGTTTTTCCCTTACCTGTTTCCAATGAAGTGCATGTAGGCCTATGTGCTGGTGACAGAATACACGCATTAAACAAACTTGAGTCAAATATTATATTGCTAACGGGCATTCAAGTAACTAAATATCTTC